>CAAKHC010002894.1:0-15327 GCA_901007825.1 Macroramphosus scolopax | reverse complement strand
CTTCTTCCTTCTTCACTCTTCTTATCAATTCACTTAGCCTCTCGCACATTAAACAGTCCCTCCGTTCTCCTCAGTCTTCCTCTCTCCTCTTGACTCCACATTTTAAACCTGTTTCCACACAGAGGCCGAAGAGGATTCTCCCACATGAAAGATGAGGCGCTGTGACGGAAACAATCACAACCCCAGCTTGTCTCCACACTCCTTGTTCTCCGCTCTGAACTTTCATACCGAATCTTCTTTAACTTCCTCTGCTGTGAAGTGAAACAGGTTTTGTTTGTCTATTTACCCTCCGAGTTCCTGCAACAAGCACAGGAAGCTGCACAAAACAATCGGTTTTAATTCAACTTTGTGCATATTTTGTGAGTATCCATCTATACTTCTTCGCAACTCGTTTTCAAGCACAAATGATGATCACATCTGATGCCGACAGATTGGGATTCGTCAAAAGTCCAATTCGGCTCAGCCTCTTTAAATCCTTTTGTCGGAGATAAGACGGAAGACTTTCAGCGCTGGGAAAGAACAACTGGTCGGAGGAGGGAATTAGCATTAGCAAATCAAACCAAGGAGGGTCAGTGTCATGGCACTCCGTGTCAGAGGGAGTATGGTTGATCCCTTATCAGGAAATTGAGTTATTGTTGAGGAGGGGACCAGAGACGGATTCATGTATTAGATACGGGGAGAATATGAGGTTATTCACTGCCACCTCCCGTACACACAAACACTACAGCTTTCCTTTCTGTAACTAAAGGGACGCTTTGTAGCTCTTCTGAACATACTGATATTCCACACTCCAAACCAGTAGGAGGGGACATGTCCCAGGAAGTTGGGGGTCCGCCCCTTTTGAAAGAAACAGGAAATTAATAACTTTCCTAGAATAAGAACTTACAAGAGGATTTACTGAATGTTTGTAATGAAATCGGGCCGTGGTAGATAAACTGCAGGAGCTTGACGAGTGGATGAGTTGCAGGTGAATCCGGATGCCCAAAGAAACAACCACACACACAGAGGGACAAACAGAACCAAACATTCATTTGTGAAAAAAACCAAAGAGAGATAATCTGGATTGGATTACGTCTCATATAATATAAACAAGATGTTTCATTGATCCTCCCTTCTTTAGTCTTTTTTAAGTGCATCCTACAATTAATTTTTATATTATGAATTCTATTACATTTTAAAACCTGTGACAAAAACATGCTCACTCCCCTTTCCTGAGATTACCGAGCAGCATTTGGTTAATTGTCTTGTTTATTGATTAATCCGGTAATCATTAATACAGCCATGACTTTGGACTGGAGCAGCGTTTACCTCTTAAGCACATAAGGCACAATAGGGACAATGGAAAGCCCCACTGCAGTGCTGCCTGTATAGTTTGCCTGCGCAGGATTGATTTCCAATACATGTGTCAGCAGAGAGGGGGATTTGTGCCAGGCAGCGAGCTGTTGAACTAGCAAACAGTGTCAGGGCTGCCGAGGCTCCCGACAACAGAGCCGGCGTGGACGGGGGGAATATGACTGCAACAGGGCTGCGATCTGCTTTGTGAGGACGAATGTGACTGTAAACAGTATTTCAGTGGGTTTCAATCAACTCAGAGTATCATGAAGAGTTGAATTGATGACCGAGCACAGTGAACACCCAGTACTCATCAGTATGTGATGGTGATTGTTATCTAGATTAATAGCTACTCAAATAATCCATACTCATCCCAGAGGCGGACAAACATCCTTACATGTGCACCCGGTGTCTTCCTGCTGCGCAGCCTGATTAACTCTAAAATGACTGTTCTTCCCTCCCAGAATTACTCCTCCATATGGTTTTAAGGACACATTAAGACTGCGGTTACGGCAACTAAAACACTTCAATATTAGAATGGCTCAGCAAAAATGAAATGCACCAATTAAAATTTTAATAGCAGGCTCGTCATCGCTGCTGGAGAATAAAATTTACTGGGATTTTTTTCCGCATTTAAAAGAAGTCTATGATTGGAAAGGAATGGGGAGGGTTTTAAACAACCAACAGTTCTCTCTCTCTCTCTCTCTCTCTCTCTCCCTCCCTGCTTGTTATCCTGATTACCACCGCAGCATCAGAATATTGCAAAAAAAAAAAAAAAAATACTGGCCTGAAAACTGCTGCTGTCATGTTATAAATTAGTTAGGGAGGTTTGTGCCTACGAGCAGGGAGATCAAACTGGATGAATAAACAGGATCTGTCAGCAAACCCGAGTGTTTGCATCACTGTGGGATGTGAACTGTGTTTAAACGTGGGTTTCACCCTGCCCCTCGTCTACGGGAAAAAAAACATATAGAGAAAGATTGACGTGAACGTGTGACAGGATGTTTCTGTGATTTTCTCTTCATACCACACAGACACCTTTTATTTACCAGAGGCAGTTGTTGGTGACGGACGGCTTCATGTTTCCATTTATCAACATTTACTGCGACGCTCTGTCTGAATCTGATTTAAAATGATTTCTAAATATCATGACAGGATAGTAAACGACCCTCCTCTGCACCCGTGAACGTATTAAAAAACAGACTGACATTTAGTTTTATGGCACTTGTACCTCAGAAATGCTTCTCTGTGCATGTAAATAAAAAATGCTGTTATTTTATGGCTGTCTGGTGGGTCGGGCTGCTGTGATTCTACAGGATTGTGTGTTGTGGACATAAATCAGAGCTGCGACGGTGTCATCCAGGTTGTTACGAGAGGGGGGGGGGGGAACATCAGCAGAGAGACAAGTCAGTCAGGTTAACGGCGACTAAAAACTGGACTAACAGACAGCATCAGGAGACCTTAACAATAATACACCAATAGATATTAATACACGTGCATCTTCCCCTGACATTATCTTGTCACTTTCAGCGTTGCAGTTGAGCAACAACTCACTGATTCAGAAATATAATTTAGGCGTAACTTTGAATTTTGAGTGTTTAAAAAAAAAAAGTAAAGGGTTTTCTGGCTGTAACATCTTCATCAGTTAACGTCATCTCATCACCTCATCTTTAACTGCAATGCATCTGTCTCACATGTCTTGTAGCCAGAACTGACGATTATATATGAGGAGAAAAAAAGATACAGCAGACACATAACACAATATAAAAGACATGTGGCAGAATCAATTAACAGTGCACACACACACACACACACACACACACACACACACACACACACACACACACACACACACACACACGCATGCACACACACAGCATTAGTGTGACCCCATCACCAGGCGAAAGAACATGGTAGCATGCTAACACTATAAGCTTGTTACCATGGCTACAACAATATGCCTACAGCTACTAATTGCATATAGAACTTAGGTTCGACTAACTTACGTAAGTCAGAATCAAAAAAAGAGAAAGACGAAAAGTACACGAGGATGATGTGAAATAAAGTTCATACTTAATTAAACATTTGACTTTTCCAGTAACTATAAGGTTAGATAATACATGGTAAAGATAAAGATTGTATTTAATTCCATTACATTGTGAAGTTGTACCTAATGATCAGCCAGTGTTTGTCAAGTATTTCCTGCATATTTGCTGTCAGTAGTTTTTCAGTTATCTTACTTAAACCGAAGCGAATGATGAGTGAGATGCTGAAGTCATCGGGTTTCATCTTCCGGGGATCTTCATAGTTCATAAGCAGATTTCATTGCAATCACAAAGTTAAGGATCAAAGTCAATGTTCAGATACGCTTCTGACGTGGCTAAAAAGATGTGAGATTGCAAGAAGAAAACTGGGGAGCGAGGAGGGATTACGTAAGAGGTTCGAGACTAATGTCGTGTGTGTTATAGTGAGGTGGGAGAGAGGGAGGAAGAAGGGCAAAATGCAGACGTTCTAAATTTAGAAGAGGAGCTATTGTTTTCTGGCTGGGGGAAAGGCGGACGGCCGCCAAACTGCCAAACCTTCCCAAGGTGTGCAATCTCTCAGACAGGCACGTGTGCATAATCCACACAGAGGCAACAGACCCGCCACACACAGGCGTGCACGATGTTCCACAATATGTGTGTGGACTCCCTTCAAACCATTTTATCCTGCCTGGCGTCACGGCTGGGACTCCTCACATCATTATGATCGTGATTCAGATGCTGACCTTATCAATTGGTGATTTATCGCTGACTCAAGTGCAGTTTTATTATCATCCCGTCCAATCTCACAGATTTGGTTGCTGGGCACCTCCAATTTTTCCAGACAACATTTAATGAGGACTCAGAGACATGAAGCTACATCATAGATGAGTATTGTGCGTGCGTGCGTGCGTGCGTGCGTGCGTGCGTGCGTGCGTGCGTGCGTGCGTGCGTGCGTGCGTGCGTGCGTGCGTGCGTGCGTGCGTGCGTGCGTGCGTGCGTGCGTGCGTGCGTGCGTTTACACATAAACAAGCTTACATGCAATATCAGGCAAGAACACATTTTTCAGTTTAAGCTACTTTTGACGTTTTTAATGTGAAAAACAGAAGAAGAGACCTTCCTGTTGTTTGTTCTCTTTTCCCCTGCCTTCTAAAAATGACATGTATGTACAACCAAATGATATTTTTTGGACAAATACATTTTCAAATTCACTTTTCAGACCAGTCAGAGAACCTCAGTGAGACTTCACGGCTCCAGGAACTAGTTCATAATGTTCAGTACGGACGATCTTTACCCGCCATCCCTCTCTCAGTCACTGTAACCCTCACGGTTAGCAACTATGTTTTCACACAATCGCCGTGTGTTCAGATGAAGAGACAACAAGCTCAAATCTCCACTGACCTGCCACGGCTGCTGCAGCTGTTTGTGGCCGCTGGCCACCGTTTGTGGCCACCTGCTGCCGACTTGCCACAGCTGGTCTGACGGTCACATCAATGAGATGAACAACAAGCAGGAGGGTTGTCATTTTACTTCATGTTAAAACATGTTCCTGCCCCTCTTTGTTCCAGACTTGTGTCTTCATATCTTTAAATAATGTTACATGCAGTGTTGTCCTGACCTCAACAGAATTAAAAGCAGCAGCTTCCTGAAATCACCACTTGATTTATTTGCAGATTCATCGTCAAATGATTGTTGTTATATTTTTACATCCTTTTTGCAGTAGTTGATTGCTCCTGAAAGCAAGCGTGACCCTGGAACGTCAGTCCGTGTGCAGTCGTGCAGTTTAGCAGCATCCCTGGATCAGGAAACAACATCTAAGATCGATTCCCCTACAGGTAACCTCTGACATGACTTAGTGCTAAATCAGCAAAATGTGCAAGTTGTGAAAAAAGTTGTGGAGATGCTGCACATGCAGTGTCATTAGCATCGATTAGAGGCTGCTGTAATCAATGACTGGGTGGCAGCTCTGTGAGGATGAGCACCACGCATGACTCCACACTGTCAGGGAGAAGAATCGATGGTCAACCCCGGCCCGGTGTTACACAACGTGGGTGAGAGATGGAGGAAGTCTGTGATGTCTGTGTTGCCTCTTAAGTCGTCCTCCTCAGTTGGCTGATATAGGAAACAGTTACAATTGCAGCCTATTAATTTCACTGCATATTTGTATTTGCTCTCATCCATTCGTCAACCTGGGGGACCACTGGAAGGTTGAACTGTGCAGCGAGTGGATGACAGGAAGCCTTTTGAGTTTTTACAAATTGACTGTGATCCACAAAAACTGGTGTTTTACACTTCACACTCCAAACGTCAGCAGAGCGTGGCCGCACAAGGAATAGAAAAAAAAAACGAGTGATGCAACTGTGTGCCTCGAGGCAGGCAGTGTATTGTTACCCTTGACGCTCAGCCTGGTTAGTTCACAACCCAACACTTGTCTTCCATCTTGATGAGTTGTTTACATAGAAACAGCATCTCGCCTGAGGCTGCGGAGGAGCTGCATCTGGAGGAGCTTTTGGAGAACATTAGAATAAGGCAATTAGAAAATAAACATAAAAACAAATTCATCTGCGCTTTGAATACATATTTTATATATATTACAAAATAACCAAACAACAAAAAAATGTTTCACAAAGCAGTTAAATCAAATTATGTAGGAATATAAAAACAGATAGCAATATTATGATTTAGTTACAGTAAGTACACCATCCTTTATATTAACTTAGTTACCATGACGATGACTGATTACTTGAGGGCCAAGTGGGGCCAAGGAGAATAATCATCACGAAAGTTACAGAATAAGTAGAGCGAGGGTAATTTAAATATTGAATGTCCCCGCTGTTAGTATGAACACGTTAGGCTGCTGTGGCGCGTTCCCACAGTTGGCCACATGGGGCAGCAGAACAAAACTGATATATTAAAGCAACATTAATTATAACTGCTACCATAAAATAAGAACCTCAATAATCATTATGATGGGACACTGACTTATAATAAATTGAGAACGTATGATGTTTTAATCACATTCACCGTAACACTATATGAAATTTGGGGAGATGTTTTACAGCACCGTCATAGCAACAGAATTAAATGCACCAGCATCCTGTAATTACCACCTGTTCCAGCAGAGGTCTCAGCAACGCAATTTAAATCTGCATTATGCTGCTTGATTTGGAGAATATATTGTTATTAACACATCCAGTAGATTGTATGTAGACTCCTGGTATGGTTAAAATATTATTGAAACTCTGTCGCTGTGTTTTGTCTGTCTCCACTACACCTCCGCCTTCGTCTAGACTCCTGGGGAATCTGTCCTATCTCTTGTGTTTATATGGACTTTCATATGCACTGTTGCATTGATTTGCTCTAACCTCAATAAACTAGTGCTTTACAATTCCCTTTGCTGTCTACTTCCTGAAATATGTTTTGTATGTGCGATCAATTCCACTTCGTTTTAAGTCGTCGGATATATTGTGATGAGAAAAGAGAGCAGAAGGGAATGTGCCCCATGATGCTCCTAAGAGGTTATGGCACCATTTTTGATTCACATAAATTGAAGGGATTGAATAGAGTCCTTTGCATCCAAACCCTCGACATGGGGCCCTTAATCGGTTTTTTTGTGAGAACTAAACGGGAGCCATTCTCCAAACCATCCAATCTCCTGTGCACCGACCCGTTCACTCACATCCACTCGGTTATAGAGAAAACGCTGGTGTGAGAAATCAATGAGAATATGAAATCATGCCCTCTTTCTTTCCCCTCTGCACTCCAATCTTTAGAAAGACACGTTTGAATCTCCTAATCTGTAGCTAGTGAAAAAAAAAAAAAAAAACCCTGAGGGGTTTTTGTAGCTGCTTGGGTAAACAGAAAGTAGCGAACAACACATTACAACGTTAGTGAGCAATTAAGAGGTTCAGTCATGAATGCTTACACAAAGGCAGAAGTGACTTGTAATGCAAATAACAGCAGGGGTCCGCTGTTCTGCCTCATGGGCGAGGTGGAAAATGAAGGGGGTGAGAGAATATAGTGAGGTACAGAAAAAGAAACAGAGATTGATAGAAAGGGAGATTCAAGCATTTAATTGCTACTAAATAGGATAATGCTTTGCCTGCAACAAACTGCAAAGCCTTATGGGATCTCCGCGGTGGCTCCTTAACGCTCTGCCTTTAAACTGCCTTTGGAACACTAACTAATTCACATCCTGCTGCTAATTATTTCGCTTCCGCTAATTAAACTGAAAGGCACCTTATTCTCACCCGGTCTCCTCCGTCCCTCGGCTCCTCTCTTCTTTACACTTTCTCGATCTTTGTGTTTTCGTCTCTCTCCGTTCAGCAGCTCCCCCAACGCTCGCTTCCCCCACAGTGTCTTCACGGCTGACAGCTGATGCTATTATTGTGTTTTATGCCCCCAGCTAGAGAGTGAAACATCTTTCTATTTGTACCTTTAAATGGAGGATTGTTAGCAGGATGTCAAATATAATCACTCTCCAAATCCCGGCGCCACACTCAGCCGAGACGTTTCAACCTGATGTCGCCCACACACACAATCAACAGCAAGATGTACGCGGCGAACGCTTCCCTCAATTACGCATTTATACAATTATGCAATGATCTTACTTAGTGATGAAAAACACAGCTTATCTCTATCATTAAGAAACAGCTGTTTGCAGAAGAAAAGGTCTTCGGATGACTCAGGACTTTTCACAGCAAACCTTAATGTGCTTTGCTATCAAGCTTGTAATCATTTTGTCGGGGCGTCATGACTGGATATCTGGCGTAGAAACGCGTCAGATGAACCGCACTGTGTTTGAACTGCGCAGAAGAGGAGATTTTGTTATCGAGCCATACGTTGACTGAGGAGCCAGATGGCTGATGTATGTGTGATTCTTGCCTCGCTCAGATGAGCCCAGCAGCTTCCCCCTCATGACCCCCTGCAAGAGCGCTGTCATGGAGATGTATCGCATGTCAATTTGACCAAGGCCCCGTATCTCTGACATCCATTTGCATGACAGTTCAATATCAGAGGAGCTCAATCATGAATGGAGTGAGCAGCGATGTGCACGGGACTTTACTGCAGGAATGAATTCTGACTAAGTCATGCAGTATAATATGGATTTCGTAATAACCAATTAGGGTTAAGTGTCAATTATAATACATGAATCTACTTCATTATATCCTCAATCTAGTCCACTCATTGATACTCAATGAGCAATCATATAGTGTTTCCCGCAGCACACACATACAGTCGGCTGAGGTCATCTTAACCCTGCTGCGTTAATGGATTTTAACACACATTAACATGTCACTGTCATCTCAGGTCAAACGACTCACACAGACTGTGAAAAGTGTTTCATAATTTACTTTATATGCCAAACTTACAGCCAACTTCACTTGTGTACAACAGTGAATTCTGCTCTGAAGTATTTGCACTTCACTTGGTCCATGTTGAGCTCCTTTATAGTTTCGCTCTATTACATTTATAGTCACTAGTGTCAAGGTCACAGGTTGTCATGGTGATGGAACAGGATTGTGTTCTTGCCTCTTCCAGGCCACCAGTGTATAATACTTCCCTGTATCCCTGTAATAAATATTCATCCATTAACATCGATAACAATTGTGATGAGGTCAAAGGATTGTGTTGCAGTTATCTCAGGCTATGATGCTATTATATTACTAACTCCAAAGATAATGAAAGTCATCCAGTATTGATTACGCAGAGATATACCTTTACGACGGCGGTGTAAAAATGAAGAGGCCTCATTCCCAGATAAAGAGCGACAAAGTGTGTGTGCCTGCACTTGGTTCGGGCTGTGTAAAGGGTCATTACAAAGATTACACTGTCATTGTAATGAAGTGACATCAGAATGAGATATTCGGTGTTTCAGGATGGATTTACCTTCTGGCTGGCTGCCTCCATCACTTCTTTCTTCCTCCATCACTGTCGCCCCTTTGACATTGTGAACATTAGAAATGACTAACTATAACACACCTAAATTGCAATGCAGCTATACGCACAAGATAGCATACTAATGTTATTTTAATAGCATTTATTGCTATAGGATTCTTCATTATAATTTTATTAATGACACGAAGAAGATCGTATCCTAAACATCCATTGAGATTGAGGAGTTTGATGTTTAACATTTTTATGAAAAGGGACATATAATGTCCCACTGTTTGATTGACAGGTGAATGTTTGAGTATATCTTTGTTATAAAGGAGACTTGCAGCGATGGCTTCATACACAGGGTAGACTCCCATTATTGGGATGAACATAATAGCCAAGACTACAGCTCATTACTCAAATAAACACATGATGAAACAATGTGTTGGAACATTAGTTAACAACAGCGACGCATCTATTCAGCTGATATGAGCCATCTGAGAGGGTAATTACAGGTTGCCATGGTGAGGTTAACTGCCTGCTTATAATTAGTGAGATAATAATTCAGCTGAGAGACACGTTTTGAACTTAAATTTTCACTTTGTTTTTGTTTATTTATTGTTTTGTTCAGGTGCTAGATAGACTAGTGCAGTGTAACCTTACACAACCCAGTTGTGAGTTAACAGCCGCCGGGCGTCAGACTGGCATGTCCAGGTGCGAGTGTGTTAGAGAGCGGGTCAATTGTAACTGAATAAAGGTTCACTGGCATCTTAATGCACTGAGCTCTCACCAATTCAGATGTTTCATTTGTAGATGTAGTAGACTTGTTGTACGCAGTGTAAATAAACATCTAATTTAATTCTTCTTAACAGGAAAACTCTCACTGGCGACAAAAAGAAAATGATGAAAGTTGTTTGTGATTGCAGGCAACAGACCTTCAGATAACAAGTCTGGAAAAGAATCATCTCCAAAGTTTGCTACAGGTGGGAAAAGAAGAGGTAACAAAGCTGCAAATTGTTGTCAATAAAAGACATTTAAAGGACAAAATAATCACTGGTGGTGCCAACAAATCTCTCATGAAGCATCCTGGATGAGTGCTCCTTTAGAGACAATAAAAAGCATCTCTCGGTTGTTAGACTGAAACATGAATCATGTTTCTACCTTAGATGGTGATGAGGGGTCTTAATCATTTCAGAACACGAGGAAATCAACATGTTCTCATCCGTCAACATCAAATAAAGACGCTTCAGCTTCCAGCGTTCTGACCGACAGGAAGCTGCAACGAGGGGGCTGCGGTCGCGTGACGTCACCTGACGTCACCTGACGTGACTCGGAGCGGCTCGGTTTGACTCGGAGCGGTTCGGTTCGACTCGGAGCGGCTCAGAGTGCCAGAGTTGAAAACCCATTGAACTTCTCCCATAGTGTCGGGAAGAAGACAGCTAGTAAGTCTTCCTCATTATTTCAAATGTTTGTGTGTGTGTGTCCAGCTAGCAGCTCTGCTCAAGCTAGCTCAGAAATAAACAAACAACGACTATGAGCAGGACGCTAACTTTGGTCTTCTAACTTATTTTGCATCATTTGTATATTTCAGTGTTCAAATGGGAAGTAAACCTGTAAACAATCTTCTCTGCTCTCAAGAAAAAAGAGAAGATTCAGTAACTCCAGCTTTGCCATAAGCCTCCTTGTCTTGGCCTTCCGTTTTGAAAGTTTAAAGAACCAAGTTAAAGGAGAAGCTCTGACTGTGATGCTGCCATCTCAGCTTAAAACATTTAAGATTATATCAGGAGAGATATCCAACCGGAGGCAATTTGCTTTCCAATATAAGTCCCATATTTACGCACCATAAAATATATGGGATTTTCCTCCAGTTTACGGCACTTCGTAGAAGAAAAAAGTTGCTCCTGTGCTCCTCATGGCATGTGGGTAATCGACTGCAGAGGTTGGAATGTGTTTCTGTAAGTGATAAGTTGATAAATATAGAGCTGGATAAACAGCTTCAAGGGAGCCGCACTGTGAAATGTATAGTGATGTCATCAGCGGTGCTGGATGAAATGTGAGTCATCCACCAGTTTAGTAAACTGGCTGATGAAAACATCAGCTCTAAACTGGGCTAATCCCCTGAAATCCACTAATTCAAACATACGCATGCACAGGCATATACATGAATCAGTGTCTGCACAGATCATCTAAAATGAAGGCGAGATTAATTATGGAGGGCTAAATGTGCTAATGCACGTGTGAATTATGAACCTAAACTAACCTGAACTTATCAAACATGCTAATTTGAAGGATTTACAACCCTGTGCATGTGCGTGTGTGTGTGTGTGTGTGTGTGTGTGTGTGCACAGAGCCCTGAGCTGCAGAAACATTCTGCTGGATTTCATAAATCCGCTTGGTGTCAGAAAACTTTAGCAGAAAGTGAGAGAGGAAGCGAAGGAGAGCAAGTTCGGGGGCGTCTCAGAATCCTGTAACTTCCTTCCTGTAAGTATATCCCTCTCTTCTTTTTGTTTTTCTCTTTCCTCTTCGTCACGTCTTGACGTTTGTGAACCGGCCTCTCTTCTTTCACCTCCCATTCCCCCCCCCCAACTCCTCCTCTGGCTTGTGGTTTCACCCAAACTACCTCCACTTTTCTTCGTTCAACTTTGGGCGACCTTTCCGTCTATCCTCCTCTCTCTCAGACACACTCTGTCCACGTCTCGATTCACTCTGCCCCTCTTTCTGGGGCACAAGTGAGGACAGATCCCATCTCCGACTGGCTGATTGAGTTACCGCGGCTGTCCCCGCTGACACACTCACAACACACAGATACACACTGAAGGCTTTGCAGGGGACTGAGACTGCATTAGGATGAAACAGAGACAGACGGCTAATAATGACACAGACCTCCCTCAGACAAGTCGTCGGATAATCCTCCATCAACTTCTCCCTGATAGCAAAACTAGTTAAATAGCCTGGTAGCTCGTTGTGTTCTGTGATCTGATGATGATGATGATGATGATGATGATGATGATGATGATGATGATGATGATGATGATGATGATGATGATGATGATGATAATAGCTCTCAGAGCTGATTTCTTACTCATCTCTTTTAATCCGTCTGTTGGGTAACACATATAGACAGACAACCATTTGTATGCAAATCCTACAGGCAGAAGGAGAATGTAGATGCAACCTGAATTGCATGTTTTTGAACTGTTAGAGGAAACTGGTGCAACCAGAAGAAAACCCCCAAAAGGCTGGTGGAGAACGTGCAACGTTTTCGCCGCCAGCCAGTCGGTGTATTTGAAAACAGAACCTTTGTGCTGCAATATCCTCTAACATCTGTAGTACAAAGACTTCCCCGTTCGTAGGGATGCTTGTCTGTGTATAATAACTTTGACATGACATTGGGAAATATTCCACCAGGGCCCAACCTAACAAACAAAAGTGTGCATCAGTCCTTTAATCCCTGGTGTGGAAAACATGTTCAACATATGAATCTTGATATGAACTTGGGAATCCGTGGATACAATGATAACAGTACATATTCTTACTCAATACTAAAGATGATTGTCAATGAAGTCGGTTTTTAATCCATCATAGAAGCCAAGGAAGGTTTTGGGTAGATGACTGCAAATATGTCTCGTTAACAAATGGCTAAAAAGAACCATCAATACTTTGATATATTAACATTAGTCAGTGATCTGCTGAGTAACAGGACTTTATTATTGCAGTAAAAAACAGAGAAACGAAAGGAAAAGAGAAATATCTTAATTTAATATGTAGAACAGAAGATTTAGTTGAAGAACATTTGTAAACATGATGAAGAGGTTGATATAGTTTAGTCAAAACAGAAAGTTCAATGCACCATATATACTGCGACATACTGAGAATGTAACGAGGCTCCATTTGTGGTGTTTAACAGTCCAATTATAAACTGAGAAATCGGGAAAAATCAATACATCTAATTGATTTTTTTCTTTTTATATCAAACTGACCCACATTGTCCGACAGAGAGGTTAGAGGAAGGATCCGCTTTCATGACTGGCCTTTTCTTTTTCTGTCCGGCATGAGGAGCCGGCAGGCCGAGCTCTTTGTTCGCTTCCTTTTCATGGCAGAAGAGGGAAAGCTGAGAGCACGAGGGACAAAGAGGTATCGCAGAACGAAAGGGCCGCAGCCTGGAACTAGACCTGCCGATGCAACATTTATGGGGAGAACCGGGGTACACCTTTAAACCTCCGGTGAGACAGTGTCTCTTGAAGAACTTTCTTGTCTTTATGTTTAACCTTTGAGATATCATTCGTCTGGAGTCTCACACAGACATAAGTCCTTATCCTTACAGGGATTCTTTATCAGTTGGATTTTCATTGCTTTCACTGTTCAGCCTTCCCTCTCTCCTGCGTCCTCTCATGGCCCTGTTTGAGTCGCCATCTCTAACTCCCTTCTCTTCCTGCTTCATCTCCTCCCTGAACTAATCTATCGTGAGTGGCAGTACGAGAGTACAGGAACGATGAGCAACTATAGCGAGCGAAAGGAAGGGCGGAAAAAAAAAAAAAAGGCGAGGGAAAGCCTGCGCTCCCACGAGCGAATACAGAGTAGGAGTGACAGGCGTGGTGCGGTGTGACATACACTGGAATTTAAGAGACAGTTTGATAAGAAGTTGGGGAGATGAAGTGAGAAATAGGGAAACCGGGAAAAAGGATGAAGTGAAGGTAAAGAGGGGATGTGGTGTCAGCGGAGGCAGCAGGTGACAGAGAGGAAGAGGAAGATAAAGGTTGTCTTTGGAGGAAACTGTTTAGAAACTAAAATTACCGCCTTAATCACACTCAACTTCATTGATGGGTGTTACAGGTCTGTTGCACCTGTAACCACAGCTAACAGTGATGCTGTAGGACCTGTCCATCACTGAAGGTCAGTGTGAACCTCAGGAGCTGATGGGGACTCACTGCAGTGTGAAGAAGCCGTGGCTGTACCAGAGGGGAAGATGCGAGGACACATGGGCCCATTTGCATTAAACATTTAGAAGCGTGAGGGAGCAGCGGCTCAGACCCGCCACCCGACAGGGAACTAATTTCTACCGAAGAGATCTTCCAGTCCAATTATTTAGTTACTACAAGAGTTGGCTTGAGAGTTCCAGCCTCCAGCTCATGCCAAGGAACTTTGATGATATGTTGAGGAGTAGATAGGAAAGTGGAGGAGAAAAGAAGGTCATGGTACTGAGGAGAGGAGAGGGAGGACACTGGAGGACCAAGAGATCTAAGCAGAGAGGATGGATATGGAGAGAAAATGAAGAAATAGAGAGGGAGTGAAGAGCTGAGAAGAAGAGGACGGATATATGGAAATCATCCTTTGACTGTTCTGTGGCGTATGAGTGGAAGATACTTAACGGTCACCTGTTTTTAAATGAGATCAGTTAACAGTTAATAAGCGGAGAGGAGAAAGAGCAGGACACAAAGAGCGGTGGGGGGTTGTCGACCAGAGCCGAGCGGGGAGAGCGATGATGATGATTTAAGACAGATCTTCCATCCAATCTCTCCTCTCTGCCCTCCATCTCTCCCCCAGGGCTCCACCTCTCATTCCATCAGTCTGCTCCTTCATCCATCTCATCCCTCGTTCCTTCCCATCATGCCCTCAGCCATGTTTCACTGCCTCTCTGAGAACCATGTAGTCAGTCTCCTGTATATCTGATGATGTATTTTATGGAAAGATAATTTTCATTCAACAACTTTGATTTTTTTTTCGTCAACGAATAATGTGTGATAAATTTAAGTAAATGTGTGACTGACTCAAATGTCAGACTGAAGACTGCGGGGAGGATGAGTTGATTTGTGGCGTATCACACAGTATTGTGTAACGACATGGGAACGTGTGCACGTGCCGTGTTTGTAAAAGTGCTTTTCAGGACATAACTCCCGATGCACTTTGCCAGAGACCTTAAGCAAATTTAGTCCAAGAGGGTCGGAAAGAGCACAGACAGCAAGGGAAGATGATCCGGCAGTAATTGGAGGAAAAAAACAACAACAAACCAGTGTGGTAGAAAGAGACAGGGTCTGTGCAGAGTGTGTGTGGGGGGGGGGGGGGGGGAAAAGGGGGGGGCAGGGGGGGGGGGGGGGGG
>CAAKHC010002892.1:9439-35689 GCA_901007825.1 Macroramphosus scolopax | reverse complement strand
GCTCTC
The DNA here is from genome assembly GCA_901007825.1 of Macroramphosus scolopax. Taxonomy (NCBI): domain Eukaryota; kingdom Metazoa; phylum Chordata; class Actinopteri; order Syngnathiformes; family Centriscidae; genus Macroramphosus; species Macroramphosus scolopax. The sequence goes on along the minus strand of CAAKHC010002892.1, from coordinate 35,683 downwards.
CAGGCCTCCACTGGAACTGTCTTCAGGTCCTGCTTGTTCTTGGGGTATTTTCCCTTCAGTTTGTCTTCAGGAAGGGAAATGAACGTTCAACATGATGCAGGTCAGCTGATTGACTCCACCATTGTTCAACATTCCACTTCTTTGTCTTAACAAACTCTTTGGTTGCTTGGGGTCGTTGTCCATCTGCACTGTGAAGCTCCGTCCAATCAGTTCTGAACATCTGGATGAAGATGAGCAGATAATATTCCCTGAAACACCTCCGAATTCATCCTGCTGCTTCTGTCAGCAGTCACATCATCAACCAGTACAAGGGAACCAGTTCCACTGGCAGCCAGACATGACACCATAACACCTCCACCACCATGCTCCACTGAGGAGGTGGAGGGCTTTGGATCATGACCAGTTCCTTTCCTTCTCCAGACTCTTCTCTTCCATCATTCTGGTCCAAGTTGATCTCATCTGTCCACAGGATGTTGTTCCAGACCCGTCCAGGGTTTGTTAGATGTTCCTGTTGTTGAGGCTCACCACTGGTTTCCATCTGGTGGTGACCCCTCTGTGTTCACTCTGGTGAAGTCTTCTCCTGATTGTTGACCTGGACCTCCTGGAGAGTGATCTGGATCTGGACAACTCTTCTTCACCAGGGAAATGATTCTTCTGTCCTCCACCACAGTTGTTCCCCTGGTCCTCCAGGTCTTCTGGTGTTGCTGAGCTCACCAGTGGGTCTTTCTCTTCAACAATGTGCCAAACATTGGTTGGTTTTTTAGGAGAATGATCATCTGGTAATACTGGAAAATCTAGGGAAGGTTTAAAGGTGTCAGAATTTTGATACCAGCCAAACATAGTTAATGTGTCATGTTTGTTTTTTATCCATTGTCCTGCCTGTGTCACTCCCTCATCATGCATCTTAAATTATGTTTTCAAATCCAACTTCCCTTTCTCCAGCGGGCTGGTACCCGGCGACGTTACCACGATGACGGCCTTTCAGATGAGGAGATTGACGGAAGGAGGATGTTTGATCTGCAAGAGAAACTCCACAGTCAGCGGTTCAACTCTGGCCGTGTCATTCGCATGCACGGAAAAGGTGGGGAAGAACACTGAATTACAATTGTACACAGCAGGACAATGCTGCTTCTAACATTACCAATAGCTTATGATGTCAGAAGTGAGGGAGGGTAACTGTAACCACGATGTTCCAAATTCAGCCAGGGATTACAGAAATATCTATTGGTGAAAAGCAGATGAACAAAATGAAACAGATGGAAAGACGTTGAAATATTTCAGTGTCATATTTTGATTTCGACATTTGCGTCTTTTAGACTTAACATATGAGTTCATCCAGAGGGGTGGTCTGAGGGACCCAATCATCTTTGAGAAGACTGATGGACTCGGAATCAAGTACGCCTCCCCTTACGTTGATTTTGCTTTCTTTCTTATCAGGAATAATAAACTTCTGAAATTGAAAGAATAAAGCATGTTTAATGTTCTCTTGTAATTCCACAGGATGCCTGACCCTGACTTCAGTGTCAATGATGTCAAGCTGTATGTTGGTAAGACTCCAGACAAGTGCTTTAAAGTTTTCTTTCTGTGAGGAATTACATGGGAATTGAAGTCTCAGGTTAGATCCTGTCAATAGTAGTGTGCTCTGTTACTTCCTTAAATAAGACATTCATTAATTTGCAATATTCTGATGTTAATGTTTTACTCAATAAATCCAAAATTCACATCTACGTAGTAGAATTTACAGTTATACAATGATAACATAATCCTATTATATCCTATACTCACTGTATTTTTCAACCATGGTCCTGTGTGTAGGGGTACACATGACTAATAGTAACCAAATTCATGGTAGTTGGTCCAGTATTCAGCAAGTACAAAAAAGCTGATAACTGCAAAACGGCTACAACATAAATGAGGTTCCAATAGTTCTCATCACTGTCTGACCGGCTATCATAGTAAGGACCCTATAAAGAGAGTCATGTATGAAGTCACAGAAACAGCTTTTTTTTATATCAACAACTACAAAATAAACAAAATGAGGCTCACTTTGTCAGTCGAAACAGTTGAGAAAAGATACACACACGAGTACAATGACATCTTCCATCTGTAGGAAAAGCTTTGGAAGTCTATATTACTGTGGGAAGGAAAAAACATTTTCTGTACATTCAAAAATATTGTCAAATGATTAAATTACTTTATCGCCTAACAAAGTTCTGCTATTGTTACTCCCCTATAGGTGACAAACAGACATCTTTGTCCAAAGATATTAGTTTATAGAGAAGTAAAGCCAAGATAGAAGAGAGTTTCACACTAAACACATTGATTGACAGCAGCCAATTTATTTTTGATTGGGAAATGATTTCAGTGCCTTTTTGAAAAGCATGTTCTGTCTGGTGCTGTTTGACCACTCAGGTAGCAGACGTATGATAGATGTGATGGATGTGAATACTCAGAAGGGGACAGAGATGTCCATGTCCCAGTGGACACGTTACTATGAGACTCCTCCATCTCTGAGAGAGAAGCTCTATAATGTCATCAGTCTGGAGTTCAGCCACACAAAGTTGGAAAACCTGGTTAAGAGACCTACTACGGTAAGTATATTCAACATGATGTACAAAGTGATATTCTGTTGCACATCTTGTCTTAAAGGTACGATTTGTAGCTGATCTGAACAGGGTAGCACTTCATAGATTACATTTGAAATTAACAGGGGCATCATATTACAAGAAAAGTTGGTGTCCACCCCTATTGTAAGACACTCCCAATTTATCAGTCAACTTATGTTCCAACATCCACCTACAATCACAAGTTTTCGGTAGTAACTGAAAGAAACAAATTGTGGTGGAAGAAATTAGGTTGCTCTGTATGCTTGTTGGTCTCTGCCACTGCTTCCTTGCTCTCTGAAGTTCGCCTCGGGTCTCATATCGTCTCATTTTCCTCACTGCCACTGGGTGAAGAGCCCTGGCGAGGGATGGCTGGTTAACTCCAGGAGAATAGTTGCAGCCTTCCTTCAAACTGCAGTTACTTATTGTTGTCTCTAAACAAAACAAAGATGTTTAAGACAGATTTAAGACTGTTCAAGCAAAAATGATCACCTTACAAACTAACCCTTTTAGTATTCCGTGTGTCTTAAGTTAATGTGTGCGTGTGCGTGCGTGTGCGTGCGTGTGCGTGCGTGTGTGTGTGTGTGTGTGTAGATAGATCTAATAGACTGGGTGGACAACATTTGGCCTCGTCACTTGAAGGAGAGACAGAGAGACTCCACAAACTCAATCAACGACATGCAATATCCCAAAGTTCAGAAGTAAGAGCTCCCTTTATTATCTCTTTCTGGAGTAAAATCTACAGATGATGAGGCTGAAGCTGTTACACCAACAATTTCTTCTGTTGAACTTGCATAAAATAAAACTGTAAAAGCATGGCATATTTGGTTCTTACTCTGCAGATACTGTCTGATGAGTGTGGAGGGCTGCTACACAGATTTTCACATAGACTTTGGGGGGACCTCAGTCTGGTACCACATCCTGAGAGGAAGCAAGGTGAGGTCATATATTTACATAGCAGAGAATAGTTAAGCCTGTTGTATTATATCCACATTATTGCAGCTTATTTAGTCTGCATTACATCTCTGAACCCACAATTTGGAGGTTTCCCAACTTTTCTCTGAATTACTTGCTAACACATTATTATTCACTGAGTACTCTCACCAAACCTTTAGCTGTTGACAAATGTTTATTGTCCAACAGGAACATTTCAACACTTTGACCCACTCATCCCCAGTGCTGACCAATCAAAAATGAAGCTTGAAGGTGTTTGTGAAAAAGTTTAAATAAAAAGCAGCAGTAATGCGTTTCGGTCATGTGTGCAATGTATCTCTCCCTATAGGAGAGTTGAATATTTTTTTTAACATGTTTTCTGTTTTTTAGACAGCTAAGTTAAGCAAAGCGCACCCAGACAAATTTATTATTAACAGCTTTGTTGTTTAAAGAGAGGAAAAGACATCGACTCGGACAAGAAAAGGTCATAAATGAGACCAGGGTTTTCCGGGCCAAAACTGAAATGTTCTTTAAATCGCCACATTTCAAATGTTTTTGAAACTAGAAATATATAATGTACATGAAGTGTTGAACAGAGTCTCCTATCTTTCAAAATCTAAAGATTGAGGCAAATTCCTTTACCAAGTTTGAATAATCCATCAGAGTTTGAAAGGATTCCTCATCTGAGTCTTTGTCTCACTCTCATCTGAGGTTGCCATGGTAACCAACTGCTGTCAGGTGCTTACACAGAACGTATTCAGATCAGCTGATATGCCTGCTTCTCTGCAGTTAAAACTATTAACAATGAGATTACCGTGAAATTGCTGTTAGTATGTGTGCATTCACACAAGAGGCACAGCAGAGTAACTTGATAAAGGGATTTTCACCGAAATTAGAAATGTTAAAATCTTAGATTTTGTTATTTTTCTTGATGCAGCCAGATGTTGCACAGGATTTTTTTTAAGGATTGTCACAAAGCTGGAGATACAGTTATACTTTGTGCTTTGACTGCCTCTGTCTATGATAAGTGGTGCACTTTTGGCAATTTTCATATTTAAGGAAAACAAGCCTTTCAAATCCACCACATTGAATCTGATGCACATAAAGGTCTAGAGTGTTTAGGATGTTTAAATAATTTCTTACTCAGTGAACACTGGTGCAGGGAGCAAATACGTTTAACGGCGGTGGTGTATTTTCAGATATTCTGGCTCATTCCTCCCACCCCTCAGAACCTGGAGCTGTACGAGAACTGGGTGCTCTCTGGAAAACAGGGAGACATTTTTCTAGGAGATAGAGCTTCTGACTGCCAGAGAATTGAACTGAAGCAGGGCTGCACCTTCATCATTCCCTCAGGCAAACATTAAAATACATACTTACTATATGTGACCCGATCTGACGAAATGAGTCGGAAGTCGCAACGTTCTATTTTGAGATACGGGCAGATAATGTGGGAAGTGGAAATAAGCTTTAAAATGATACCATTGTCAGAGTCCTCCGTTGGATGGTTTTCAAAATGTGGCCATTTGAATCAGGGTCTTCCAGCCTCTTTTTACGATTGAAAATCTGAGAAAATCACGTTAAGTTTTTCCACCAACATCTGTGGCGTGGTATCGTTCATCGTTCCCTTGGCGGAGCTTCGTGGTTGGTTCTTCCTGGTCGTCTCTGGCTACAAACGTTTGGATATCCTTTTGCTGTCCTCTCATTACACCAACACAGCCAGCAGAGATAGTGAAGGAAACCCTCAGAGGTCGACGTTAACGGGATCATTTCGAGGACATTTAATACAGCTGGAAAGTTGCGAGTCAACTTTAAGTGTCATTTACGTGCCTTTCCTCAATTATATGTACTATACAACTTTGGGAGATTGTTGTTGAATGTCATTTCTTTGAAATTACCTAAAAAAAAAAAAAAATAAAAATAAAAATTGGTTTTCCACGTTATCAGCCCGTATCTCAAAATAGAACGTTGCGACTTCCCACTCATTTCGCCAGATCGGGTCACAAATGTTGACAGAGTTCAGTGATTTTGCAGAAAACACATTTTAATTTCTGTGTGTTGTTCTCAGGTTGGATTCATGCAGTCTACACCCCTGTGGATTCATTGGTGTTTGGAGGGAACTTCCTTCACAGCTTCAACATCCCCATGCAACTTAACATCTGTAATATAGAGGACCGCACACGGGTTGGTTCCAAAACACACCCCTATGAGCTATGAATGTCAGGAAGTGATCAGTTTTGAAATGGCTTATGAGCCTCTTGTGCTCCTTCTGCAGGTTCCAGTTAAGTTTCGCTACCCTTTCTACTATGAAATGTGCTGGTATGTGTTGGAGCGTTACATCTTCAGCATGACAAAGACCTCCTTCCTCACACCAGAGTTTCAAAAACACTCGCTGGGCATAGGTAGGATCACAGGCAAGAACACAGCTGTTATTGTAGATGGATGGAGGTGGATAACTTGTTCCTTCTGTCAGGTTTGACGAAACCGCCTGGCATAGATTCAGCCAACGAGCATGTGAGCGACAAGGGGGAGGATTCCATTGATGAAGAGGTTAGAGAGCAGCATTCCGATGAACCAACACTGGAAGTTCATTTGACTCCCTTTGAGCTGGAGGGTTTGTGGAACCTTCTGGGGAAACTGGAGTCTCTGCCCTCCAATAAGAAGGGTATCCCTGTAGGGATACACAATGCCCCGGCACTCGTGGCACATATCAAGGTACCAGCTTGTGTTTGTGTTATATTTCTCCACCATAGAATAAAAGATGCTATATTTATGTTTGCTAAAAAGCTAGTGCTAGTTTGTACTGTCTCGAAATACCACTTTGTAAGCGTGTCTAAGAGAAGGTAGTAAGTGATTGAGAGTCATTGTAGCGTTAAAGAGAAGCGGCCATAATCAAAAGATCCCTCCAGATGTCTTGAGTTCCTCAGCCCCTCTTAGGAGGAACATTTTTTCTTGATCACACCAGCATATAATGAGTGTGGACTATGCACATGCATATGCACATGTCAGAATATAAGTGAGACTTATATCGCATCTTTTTAAACCGTTATTGCCTGGTGATGTACTAATACTTTCCTGCAGGCACTGCTGAAGGAACATGCCAATGACAAACCCAAACTGTCCCAAACAGGAAAACCTATTGTCAAGTGGCCAAAGAGGGTAAGCAGCAGTCATGTCACAAAGAACATTTATATAGCGCCTGTCTACCTCAATGGTAGTCAAAGCGCTTTACAATATTCCCCCAAGCACACTTAATTCACACTGCTAGCACGCGCGTTGTAGCTGCTCTGCGAGGTTGCGAGCTGGTAACAGATTCGTACACTGATGACACTGCATCAGGAGAAATTAGGGGGGCCTTGCTCAAGGACCCCCCTAATCCTTCAAATGTGACTGGTGCTTACCAGTCACATTTTCTGATTATGGCCACTGTACCTCCAGATTCATTACGCCCCGTGTAATTTTGGATGAATCTCATAAATCATCAGAAATTAGGCCAACCAACAGGATTTAACCATAAATAATTACACTATATTTTAGACTTGCCATGGTAGCAGGTGTTACCGGTGTTACAATATTCAGGCTCTGGGTCCATAATTACACAACTTGTCCACGATCCCCACATTTGTTTTTCAATAGAAATAAACCCAATTAGTCAAATTTTTGTATTAGTAAAATTCTTAACATTATCAATTATTGGGATTAAATTAAAAGGTTCTGCCTCACTCACCACTCATTTTACCTTTTGACGGGCTCAGACTGTTGTTATCCGTGTCCGACACCATCAAGAAGGGACCATCTTTCCACATAGAAAGACACGAGTGCCATCTCCCTATGCAAGTGTCTCTGGAGGAAGTGGTCACAGGAAGTCAGACGTGTGTGTTAAAAGTTGCCCTCCGGCTTGGACAGGTTGGAGTTGATTACAGAGTTGGAATAAGGTCTCAGAAATGCCATCGTGCAACCTCGTGTAATAACACTTGACCAAAATGACACGCGGTACCTCGTGCAGCTTTCACTGATTAACGTCGTAGTACAGGGAGACGCTGGAGTGAAGCGAGACAGTTAGCTACATGCTACACAAACGATTGTCCGGCTGCCACCGCAGTTTCTGTTAATAGCAACAATTTGGACCAGTATGACTACTGTCAGTCCTATAGGAGAAGGAATCCGACACCAACGAACTATTTCCAGGAAAAAGCTCTGCTCCAAGAGTGGAGAGACTTGCTGCAGACGACTGGAGGTAGGCTAATGTTATCAGCTAATGCTACTGGTATCAGTAACGTTATAAGACAGTACGACGGGATGACCACAAACAAATAATAACATAACATAAGGTAGCAAATGTGTGTGATAAATGCTGGCTATGGTCAATGATGACAATGTTAGTTATTCACTGAGACACTAACAGGTTAAGAGGGGGTAACAACGGAGAGGGGATAAGCTAATCTTAAACAAAGGAGTCTATCTCTTTACGGATCCTTTTAGCATGTTATATTTGGCATGTTATCGGACATCAGCATCGGAGCCTGTCAAAGATAGAAACAAGCATGCACGAATGCTCAACAATCTGTACGACAGCCACTTAGTGGAAATCGAGTATCATTTTCGCTGAATACTACACAAATGTATTTACATTTGGTGGTCCAGGGTTGAAAATACCTGACTTGGCCTTGAAATTTAGTATGTAAATCTTTCCACGCTCGGAGTGCAGAACACAAAGCTACAGTTAATTGCAGAAATACAGAAATACACATCTTAAACACTAGTTCCTAGCTGGTCTTCTAATTTTACCTTGTCCATTCTTTGTTGGTTCGTTGTTTTGTTTTTTGCAGCCTTCGTGGTATCAGCCGCAGCCTCCTCCACCACTTCCCCCTCGTCCTAAACTCGCCTCCACTCCTGTACTCCCACGATCACAGAAGCCAGCCTCCTCCATGTCTGTTCTGAGGCGGCGGAGGGTCAGGTAACCATGCCACCAGCTTGAAAGTTGTTAAGGCCACTTAAATGAGGCTGGAACTAATCACCAATTGATCTGCTGAATAAATTCTTAAAAATGAGTTAGTCTGTTAACTGTTTGAAACATTTGTAAACGGTAAATGATGAAATAACTACTTAATGACGCTGATTTGTACAAAGTAGCTCTGTCAGGTCTGTCTGGAAGATGTCTGGAAGTAAACAACAAATGGCCATTACAATTCTATGTCTTTCTAGTGTTTTGTAATATATGTGATTAAGCTGTGTTTTCATTGAACATCTGTTTTGTTTATCTTGTGCAGGTGTAAGCGCTGTGAAGCCTGCATGAGAGCAGAGTGTGGAGACTGTAACTTCTGCAGAGACATGAAGAAGTTTGGAGGACCAGGAAAGCTCAAGCAGACTTGCGTGCTGCGCCAATGTCTCTCTGTAAGTAACCTGTGTTTGTTTATCACACCCCTACCATAGGAGAACCTACAGTTGCCTGAAGGATTATTCATGTATGATTGTACATTTATCAAAATTTGGATTCTAACATCTCAAGCACACAATTTTTGGCGGTTTTGAATGTCATTCAGATCAGTTTTGCTACATTTGTCCATTTCTGATTCAACATCAGTGACTTGTGGAAGTCTCGTCCTTTATTTTTTCAGGACAAAGCATCACAACTTTTTACCTTTTTAAAGGCACATTTACTATTTGTGTGTGGGGTTTGACATTGGGCACTTCTAAATTTTGAGTTGCAAATGAAGACTTCTTGTTTGCAGGGTTTATCATAAACCATATTTTTAAGTTTAAAGCCAAGTTCAAGCCTTTAAGTCATAAGCCTCCAAGTCCAGATTTTTTTAGAATCTTGAAAAAAAGACATTCATTCATATGTGTCCAAACTAAGACTGTATATGACTGAGTTTCCGCTGTGTACCCCCCAGCCTGGCCTTCCTCTGTCTGCTGTGTGTGAGATATGCAAGGAGCCAAATCAGGAAGAAACTGGAGACCCCACCCTGACTCTGATGGAATGTTCCAACTGTGCACAGATAGTACATCCTGCTTGCCTCACGGTATAACATTGACAAACAATCATGTTTTTTTATGTATAGGTTATGGGTGATAGGCTAGAAGAATATGTATTGTATATATTAACGTGCCTTCTCATAGGCCTGTCTTCTCCTCAATGTACATATTCTACATGCTCAGATAAACTCCACATATTTCATGTTACCATTTATTTCTTGTCTACTTTAGTTCCATAGAATATTATTTTAAAGAAGAGGAGGAAGGAATTTAATCCAGCTTTTTTTTTTTTTTACTAGAACAGATTTTCATTGGTTCAAAAGTTTAAATACACTGTCAGTATTTTGTGATGATGCGTTTTCATTTTTTCACTTTAATCAGGCACTTAAGGTTCAGTCCTCAAATACTGGTTTTGATTCAGGTCAGGGCTTTGTGATTGCTAATGCTTGTACATTGCTGTCTGTTACAACTTTGTTGGAATGTTTCTTTCTGGAAGAACCAATTACGACCAAGTTTAAAATTTCTAGCTGATGTTTTGAGATTTTGCTTCAGAATTTGCAGATAATCCTTCTTCCTCACGAATGCCTCAACCTTTTTCTTCCACACATGGTGTTGATCATTTTGGCCGACAGTCAGTTTTTTTTCATCTGACCAGAGAACCCTCTACCAAAAAGCTTTGTCTTTGTCCTCGTGATCATCTGCAAATTTCATTTCATTCAGTGGATTTAGACACATGGGTACCTTGTGCTCCAACTTCTTCACCAGCTCCTTTGTTCTTGTCTTGGGGTTCAGTTGAACATTTTGGGGCTTATTTCAGCCCTAGGGGATGATTTTCTCCTTCTTTCCTGTACAATTTAGTGTCTGTGTGGTCCCAAGATTTTTATACAGTTGTGTGAACAAGTGTTTGCCTCCTTCCTGATTTCTTATTTTTTTGCATGTTTGTCACTTAAATGTTCAGATCGTCAAACAAATTAATATATTAGACAAAGATAACACAAGTAAACACAACATGCAGTTTTAAATGGTTTTTATTATTAAGAGGAAACAATCCAAACCTCCATGGCCCTGTGTGACAGAGTGACTGCCCCCTAACCTGATCACCGGTTGGGCCCCCTCAGCAGCAACAACTGCTACAAGTGTTGGTGATAACTGTCAATGAGTCTTTTCCAGCTGTGGAGGAATGTTGGCCCACTCATCTCTGCAGGATTGTTGTAATTCAGCCTCATTGGAGGGTTTGAGCATGAACCACCTTCTTCAGGTCCTGCCACAGCATCTCAGTGGGGTTCAGGTCGGGTTTGACTGGGCCACTCCAAAGTCTTCATGTTGGTTTTTCTTAAGCCATTCCGAGGTGGACTTGCTGGTGTGTTCTGGATCATTGTCCTGCCGCAGAACCCACCCTTTTTCACACAACTGTACCTGCGTACAATGTTTTGCACAGACGCTCGTGGGACCATAAGTCTCTTGGCAATTGCTGCTAAGGAAGAACCAGAATTGTAAAGGTCCGCAATTCTTTTTCTAAGGTCTTAGCTAATGTTGCACTGACTCTGAGAGTAGGCCCTTAAATACAAGTACTCCCATTAAAACACAGCTGCATTCAGTTTGCTCCTATTTATGGCAATTGGCATATCAGAAGCTTCCAAAAATAATTCCATCAATCTCTGGAATCTTCCAGACAGTTTAAAGAGACAGTCAACATGCTGTATTTAATTATTTGAACCATTGAAAATCTGTTTTAATAGGCTAAAATGAATGTATTTATATTTTAAAAATCTATTTTGTCTTTAGCCTAGGTGTGTTTAAATAAATGGCCTTAACTGGGCTAGTGACCACCACAATGTGGATACGATAGAATGTTGAAATATGTACACAGGTAAATTGTGTATAGGGGCTCTGTATTGCATCTGTTTTTCTGACAGAATGTCGTCTTCTGTCTCCGCAGGTTCAGGGTGAAGGGGTCTTCAATAAAGACTTACCCAGCTGTTGGGATTGTCCAAAATGTGTGCAAGGGATCACAGACCCAGAGGTACACAACTTATTTCATAGTGTTTTTCCACAGGCACTATTGGCTGCGCCAAGTCAAATCAAGCAGCAATGATTTTCATTTCCATTACCAGTCGTGCTGTACCATGTCTGAGATAGACCATCTCTGTAGTGGGGCCAAAGCGCACAGGACCCAACAAGGTGGTACTGGCGTCTCCCCATCACATGACGACCTCTTGTTCCCCAAGTTACAAGCAAGTTACAACTGTCTGGGAGACGAGAGACGTTATTAAGTCTATGGGTTCAGCTTTAAGTACTTTGTAGCTTCTAACGGAATCTCTGTGATTTTTAAGTTTAGTTTCGTTCCTGCTTCCCTGTTTGTACTTTCAGGTTTGAGCTTTAATTTACAGTTTCATGGTTTCTGACGTATGTTAAGTGGTCTAACATTTCCTGATTTGGCTCCTTCAGTATATCAAAACAACTGAGGACTTAGATCGTGACGACTTTATGGAAATTTAAATGTTTATCGGCCGTTTACAGCCATGGCTGCCAACTCAATACAAGCGCGTCCTTAGTTTGGATGTGACATCTTCTGGGAGAGAAGTTGTATGTAACTGCATATTTAAAGTGCCGAAACAAGCCAGATCTACACCACCGTCTCATACCTGCAATAACCAGCCCCTGCAGGTTCCCCTTCACAACATCCAACAAATGTGACCGTTCCTACCATGGAAGCTCTATAACTCCTGGTCCAGGTCCTTTTCATCTCCCACCTTGAGTACTGCAATGCCCTATTGCCTCTGCCATCATATATTTACAGCGTGTTCATGCTCACATCACTCCACTGCAGAGAACGCTTCACTGACAAGTCCAAAGCACTGGTACTCACTAAGGCAGTACATCTGACTGCATGTATGTTAGTCAAATTAGAGGCCCTAATACTAGATAAACATTTCATTTCGAATAAATAATCTTTTTATATATGATTTATTTATTGATTTTTTTTAACAGGAACAATAAAACACGAAATAAACAGTTGCATGTACGGATGAATAAATGAAATAAAAGCTAACATGTAGAGCAAGGTAAGCATTGGTAGAGGTAGTAAGTGTATAGACTGTAAGTGTAAAATATATACAAATAAATGACTTCCAACATACAAGAAAGTAGTCGTTGTAGAAGCGGATTTTATGGCCTTTGTAAGTCAGGTAACCCCGCTTTTCCCCTTTTGCTTTAGATCTCTTAAGTTGTTCGTAAGGTTAAAGCAAACTTGTGAAACAAATGAAAACCATTTGAACTTAAATTGGCAAGGGTTAAAAGGTAAATAAAAGTACGATAGTGGGAGCAAGGCGTCTACTCCGCACACCTCGTACCAGAAGACTCAAATACATTCTTGATAATAAAAGTCCCTCTATGACTTGTTATTTAAAAAAAAGAGTTTGGAAAAATGTAAGAAGATTGAATTGATTGAATTGTTTATTGATCCACATCAGCTATCTCATCCACAGACGAGTGCTGTTCTTCCTGTGATCAAAATTACAAATCAAATTGCATTGTCATCTTTAGACATAAACATACATTCGTACAGCAAACAACACAAACATCAAATAAAAGAGGACATGAAAATCAGAACTTGATTTAAGTTGGTTATATTCTATTCTAATCATCCCAGTCATAGAACCCTCATGTACTTATGAGATCCACAAGAAAAGAAGAAAAGGTACATCGCCTCTTTTAAAAGAGGAGGGGAAAAAACAATCATGTAACATCTTGTGTAAACAAATGAAATTTCAATTTGATTTTAAAGGCCATCTTGTTTCATTAACCAGAACACGTGGTAAAGACTTCCCTGCTCCCGTTGCTCTGTAGTGCAGTGTTCTCTGCCCAGCCCTGTTCTATCAGCAGCAGCAGGAGTCTCCTCTCTGATGACTGAACGTTTAAAGAGGAATGCATGGAAACAACCCTTCAAGCCACAGAGATTGTTAGTTAATTCACTGAAAGCTAAATCAGAGTCTTATCTCTGTTTGAGGGGGAAACGGGAGTCGTCATAGTTTGGTGAGAGGTCATCACAGTCTGCTTCTTGTGTCAGACAGACTTTGATCCTACTTCAGAAGTGGTCAACACTGATACAGCTTTACACAGCACAATGCATTCAAACTAGTAATGGAAATGCTAATCAATGTATCAAAATTGCTCGTGGAAAATCCCTACTGGAATCCTACTTCTTCTATGCAGGTATATTGAATACCCAGTCTTTTCAGTGTTTGCAGACACACAGTCCATCAAGCTGCCGCACAACCACAAACTTAGTACTAGCGTGTCAAAGCTAATGGCTATCGTGTGTCTTCCTGTCTGTCTGTTTTTCATTATTTGATTATTTTTGTTTCGTTTTGTTTTCTATTTGGTTGCTTTATTCTTTATTTGTCTAAATTGAACTGCATCAGTCATCAGGCAGTGATGAATCGTTGGCTGCCGGCCACCAGCAGCTCATCAATCCCCATGGCCCCATGGTCCTCAGGCTGGGCCCCGGACCCTCTGCACCCATAGGGGGTCCTGTGGGCTCCCAGCAGGATGGGGAGGTGGTCCACTGTGGTCTCTTACCTTCACCTCTTCCTTCGTGCTCTTCCACCTCTGCGTCACTTCTGTTGGTGGCGGCCCCTCTGCCTTCTCGGCCAATCAGCTCGAGACTGGTGAGAGGTGCCGCCTACTCTGGGTACATCCACTCGTCTGTCGCATGGACTCCACCTCTTTTTTTCCTTTCCATTACTTTGAAGGGAAGAGACAAAACTGCTGTAACGTCCAAATGATCTGTTGACAGAAAAACTTAAACTTTCGTAGTTTCCACAAGGGTTTTCTGCTCTATTTCTGTGCTGTTTCTTTCTCCATACGTATGAATGATTTTTGTTACTGTTAGTCCTAATCGACAGTTCCTTGCTTTTTGATAAATTGAATACCCCTTAAAGTACTATTGTTCTGTGATTGTGGACATAAGCGTATGTGCTTTAATTATGTGAGATAAGTTAACAAGTGAATTTTATCAACATGATCAAACCAAACACAATTGTGATTGTGTGATTACATACATAGTCAATGCAATAATGAGTATAGAACTTAATTCGCGTTTGACCCCATCAGTTGAATGAATATTCCCGTTTGCGTATTTCCTAGAGTTGAACATTTTTCTACTGAGCTGTGTGCACTTCTGGATGATGTTATGGACTAAGACACAATGGCATATCTGAGACTTCCCTGGTTTTAAGGCAGCATAATGGTTATTTTGGTCATAGTTGACAAGGAAAAGATATGGCAAAAAGAAACGTTATTGTATCTACATTGGCCCCTACTCCTCTTTTCAGGGGGACAAGAGTGAATCTTTAGGTAGGTAGATACTTTATTTATCTCGAGGGAAATTGAAGAGACCCAAAGCAATGGTCCAATGGAAGTTTGACGAAGAAAAATAAATTGGCCTTTAGCTTGCCAGTATTTTTGAAAAGAAATCATACGTTTGCAAGAATGCTGGCTATAATTTTAGTTCTTACAGCAATGAGCCGACACACAATTATGAGTCAGCCTTAACATACACAAAGTTGTACTGCAACCATAGAAATGATGCAGATGCTGTACATGTAGAAAGGGCAGAAATAAATCCTGCTCACATTGGAAAGACTTTGTCTGCTTAACCGTTCCTAACTGTCATTGTAGTCTGTTTGGAAAAATGGTTTACACATGGTTTAACCGAACGCTGCACCACCAGCGTGACAAACCTGGCGACCTAGAATGGACCTTGGATGCAAGGTGTTCGGTCCAAACCACCTGAACCCTCAACTCCATGCACCCTCCTGCGATGTTGAGATTTTCCCATCGGTGAATTGACACTGCTATTAAAAGCAAATGTAACGTGTAACGACATGGTTCCAGGTGTGCCGGAGGACTGTTGACTGATGAGAGATATTTCCTTCCTCGTAACTCTGAATGACGGCTTTCCAACCGTGTTGAAAGACACCATTTCTTTGGAGATGTAATTAGTTACTGTGTCAGTGCGCACACTCCACCTCACACCATTATTCTCGTATGTAGGGATGGCAAAACACTGATCAACCTGACAAACATTTAAATCTATGCTAATTGAATATTAAATTGTAAAAATTAGTTCCAGTGGTTCGATACCACAATGACACACTCTTCAGTGTTTTTCAGAAAAGTGTTTTGTCCTACCTACCTACCACTACCTACAGTTAAGGAATGCATACCCTAATCTGTGATAAGAAGAATATACCAGAGTCTGAAGTCAATTCTGATTTACACTTTTTCTCCTTCCAGCAGCCTCGAGGAGACAAAAGTGAAAGCCTTCAAGTGGTAAGTTTTGCTGTGGGCGTCAATGCTCTAATATGTTGAATTTTCTGTTTTCTTTCTAGCGCCTCCAATCTGATATCTGATGTCCATGCTTTCCTATTTTATTTCAATGCATCACTAGAAGCGGAAAGCTTCCTCTCTGCTGGATGCTCGCATGGCTAAGATTTACAGACAACAGAGACATAGCCGGGACGGAGACGACTCTGCCAGTGACGACGACGATGATGAAGGTCAGAAGGAAAACTATTACCTTTTGACAGGGGTACTAGTTAAGGGTTCAAACCAGGAACCTTCTAATCATGAGACGACTCACTCAACCTCCTCAGCCAACCCAAAAAGATAGTGTGTGGCCGTCCAAACACCACCGTGTCTGTGCTGGAAAATATCACATGTTCAGGAAGTGAACACGTCTTCCAGACTGTCCTTTTGGCAAGATCTAGAAATCATGAATCTACTCATATCCCTCATTAGCATAATTGCTACAATCAAATTGGTGGTACTACACATGATAAACAACTTATTGTCCATGATCTCCTGTACTGCCTAACGCCTGCCAGTGACGATTATTCTGCTCCTGATTCATGTTTAAAAGCACATGACATGTTTGTTTCTGTGAAAGAAATAATTCTATTCTATTTTTTTTTTATTTCAGGATTTGATATCAAGATGTGTTTTTGTTGTGATTGTGATTGTGATTGTGATTGATCCCATATCCCCAGCCACTCAGAGAAGAAAGGTGGGGCTACAAGCGCAAGGGGGTAGCCACAACTCAAGAAGGGGGTTCGGTGCCAACAGGAGAGGCCTCCTGAAAGGAGGCTCGACCCACAAAGGAAGCAGAGGAGGTCTCCTGCATCCCGTCTCCTACTCTGTCCTGAAGCTAAAGCGAGGGATGGGCATGAGGGAAGCTGGAAGGAGGGGGAGAGGGGTGAGGCTAAGGGGAGGCTCCAGAATGCAGCGGAGGCGAGATTCCACTGAGGAGTCTGAGGATATTGATGACGACGACGATGATGATGAGGAAGAGGAGGACGACGACAACGAAAGTGAAGATGGAGACAAAGACAGACGTCATTGTCGACGTAGTCGAAGGTGCCGGACTGATGATGAGGAAGATGAGGACAGTGAGGGGCAGGAGTTTTATACAGAGAAAGATGAGATGGACAGTCTGGAAAAAGAAGAGGAGGAGTTGGAGGAAGGACACTGGGATTCAGACCCAGAACCTCCAGTTCTCCTGATGTCTGATCTGAATGATGACCTGCTGAGGGGCTCCTATTTGACTGTGACTCTACAGCGCCCCAACAAGGCCAAGGGACAGTCGGGTGAGAATAACGACAAGCTATTACACGTGTCTATGTTTGGGTGGAGTGTCATCCAACCGTCAAACAGAAACAGGGTTTGTTTTCTAGCTTGGAAAAGAACCATGGCCTCAATCCACACTCCAAACGAAAAGCGTGCGGCATATTCCCAGAAACCTGAGGTGTCCACCACTATTGTTAGCAACAAGGAAATGCCAACAATGCAAATATTTTACCCTTTGATGTTACATGATCTGCTACCCTTTAAAAGCTATAGAATAAAGGATGATCTCTGGGACTAGCTCACGAGTGAAGGTAGGATGGTGCATCAGGTTCACAGATGGCTCTGATTCAGCATCAACTGTAATGTGGCCGCTGGACAGTCAAGTGAAAATGTTTTCCTTTTTTATGTCTATTCTACCTTCCCTTTACATGACTAAGCTTCATGGTTAAAGCTAAACATATATAATGCTCTGTTGTCCTAAACAGGCTCCATTGTTCCCATGTTGGAGGCAGCCTATTGTCCGAGAACAGTTGCAGTGGGTGCAGGTGGTCACCAGGGCTTCATCCAGCGAAAGACTGCTCTTTCCAAACCTTCACGACTCAAGAACATTGACACAACAACTGAGGGCCAAACCCAACGAGGACCTGGAAGGTGGGAATGAGTGTAGGCCAGTCCTGTATTTGGAAATACTGACAAGAGCAGCAAATGCTGATAAATCCGCTGCTTAAAACAGTCCCAACTGTTTTCTCCTGTTTGAGTTAAATTTGCTAAACAAACTATAGCGACCAACTGTTTCAGGAAGTTAGTGAATCTTTTTAAAACAATGAAACTACATATCTGTGATGTGTTCTTTAAGAATGTACTTTCTAACCACACTGTTGATTTGGTCTTGTAACTTAAGACGTGTTTAAAGTAGATTTTTTAATGTGGGCTAACAGGCTTGCCCCCCATTGTCACGTCTTCTAATAACACCTTGTACCTTAAGAGGTGACAGTCGGTCACTGTAGTGCTTTCTCTATATGGAGCTACTCACCCGTCAGCGCCACAGAAATTGGAACTACACATGAGCCTGGTTGTAGCAGCAGCAAAAACGCCAACCTACGACGCTGAATTGCATTAAGTTGCAGCTCAAAAGCTTGTGATCAATCGAAGTGTTAGAACGTGAATGGACTCGTTAATTGAAAAGTTCAATCCATTGTATCGTCAGGAAAATGTGTGCGGGATTAGTGAACACGCCTCGTTTGTTCAGCCGATGAATTCTCGATTGAATTTAGGTCAGGGCTTTGTGTTTGCCACTCCCATACTTCAACTTTGCCCACTGTGATCAAATTTGTCACAACTTTGGCGGTATGCTTAGGATCATCACCTTGCTGTGGGACCCAATTACAACCCACATTTCTAGCTGATGTCTTGAGTTATTACTTCAGTATCTGCACATAATCCTTGTTCCTCATGATGCCATCTGTTTGTCTGTCTAGCAAAACAACCCCACAGAGAAACTTTGAACACTGACCCGATCCATCTCTCTTATTCTGGTAGACATTTCTTAAAGAAAGTATCTTCATTTTGTTGATTTTAATGCACCTGCTTTAATGTTTGATATATATTTATATTCAGTATAAAACATTGTAAGCATGTAAAATATTCTAAGGATTTCATATCCTCACAGGCACAAAGAAAGTGGATTGATCATATATACCGAACCATGAAGTGACTGAGCAGGCGAGATACATGCTAACAGCATGTTAAAATGTGTTTCTGAACCCATTTATGGTGGGAAACAGGCAATGCAGAAACTTAATCTCATATTTGATCAGCAATGTCTAACCTGGTGCAGTGAGCCATGGGCGATGGGTTGAAAAATGACAGAATGAGGATGTGGAACTATTCCACACTTATGTCAGTATTACATCAATATGATGCTTTTAGTATTAGAAATCTGATTGCATTAGAAAAATGCAATCAGATCAGCCATCGATCTTAACGGTACCGGAATCTGAGGCAGTGCAACATAAGCCTGTGATTTTACTTCTTTACCCTCGCAGGATCTCGTCTGCAGTGCTAAAAGTCAAAAGGCTGAACGGACTGCCATTTAGTGCTCAGAGGTTGAAACACAAGTCAAGATTAACTACTGCTGCCAATCTTTGCATTTAAAACTTTTAAGTCAAATCTTAGTGTTTTTGAGAATTTGTTCAAATGTTCTTGCATTTTTTATGTAGCATAGTAAAACAGACAGGAAAATCATATGTGTAATATGTTGCAGGCCGCAGCTCCGGAGTAACCATGGCAACAAAGGCATTAGGAATCGTTCTACGTCTTCGTCAGATGAAGAAGAACCTGCTGCTCCATCTGTGTCCTTCTCCCTGTCCCCTCCCTTCCTGCTGTCTTTGCCTACCTTTAAGGACGTGGGTAACGAGAGAGGAGGGGAGAAGGAGGTCTGGGTGTCTGTTTTTAGATACCTGAATAGAGCTGAACTGCTGGCCTGCATGACCGTCTGCAAGGAATGGTACAAGTGGTACGGCAACTAAAACACACTAAATATTATTTATGGTTGTGGCTGAAATTCTTTTGAGTTTAAGAAGAACAAAGCAAAGGTCTGACACAGCTTCTGTCCCGTGCAGGAGCTGTGACAAGCGTCTGTGGAGCCACGTAGATGTGAGCCGCTGCAGCCCGCTCAGTAACAAAGCCCTGGCAGGCATCATCAAACACCAGCCCACATCTCTGGACCTGTCCTGGACGCCCATCGCCAAGAGGCAGCTCAACTGTCTGCTCACCAGGCTCCCAGGTGGAAAACACCTTCTAAATACATACATGCGCCTGTCACTGCCTATTTTAGTATCCCCTCCTTCTATTGGCTTCCTATTCCTATGATTTATAAATACTTAAAACAACTGTCCAGGGTTGGACAACAAAAATGGGATCACCTATGCAACCAGGAATATTGCAGATTGTGCCAAAATGTTGATGCATTGTCCACAGATTGTTGTTCCCAGGTCCCCCTGGTGCCCCGAAGTTGTTGTTTTTTTTTTTTTTTACTGCGCCTGACAATGTTTTGAGTTTTTCAAACATCATTTACAGTTACGCTGCTGTCTGAGTGCCAATGAGGGCAGGGCTCAGCTCTTCCTTACAAAAGATGAAGAAAGATATTTTATTCAGCTTTTATTTCTCACACAGATTGTCAGTGGGTCAACAGTTTAAAGTTTACACTAAGTTGCTGTCTCTTTAAACTGTCCGTGGTATTACTTTTGGAAGCTTGTGATATGCCCATTGGCGTAATTAAGAGCTAATTGGGAATGTACCTGTGTTTTAATGGAGAGCGCACCTGTATTGAAGTGGCCAACCCTCAGAGTCGGGGCCTTTTTGAACTTGATACGATGTGCTAATACAAGCAACTAGACCTCAGAAAACTAAATATTCTACTCTCCTTAAGGGAGAAATAAATTTCACCCAGCATTACTGCTGCTTCCTTTTTTCTCACACTCACCTATTGGCAACATTGTTGATGGGTCAGGGACATTCACACATTCAAAATGAAATTTAAAGTGCAACTTTGTGCAAAAGTTTAATTCTTAAGTATTTAAAAGAACAAAGTAATGGTACTTACCGTCTAAAGTGCTGGATAGAACTACAACGCTGAATTGAACCTATCCCCCAATGTCATAACAAAATACAAGTTGCAATGTAGAACAAAACAAACTATAAATGAACATAAATAACAGCATCTCCAGTAGAAAATGTTCAGTGGATCCCAGTCGTGTGTTGTGTGTGAGCCACGAAACTGCTTTAGCGCACCAACTGCTTTTTGCAGTCAAGTAAAACTTGAGTCTCTCCACTGTCCAGATGTTTAAAATTAACCATGGCAACATCTCCAAGCATCAGAGATAATTTGCACACTTGCCTGTACTTAGTTGGTATTGCCATTTTGGAAATGAAATGCCGGTTTGCAAACCCGTAGGGATGCTCCAGATGCTCCAGATGTTCCGTTAAGCTTTGGAAACCCATATTTTAAACAACAAACTATTTTTCTTTGATGCTGTCTCAAGTGAGTTTCTCATGCTTCTGAATTGCTTCCAGCAACACTAGTTGTAACCACTGCACACAGATCTTCTTGGTAGTTGTTGCCAGCGGGAATTCACCGTACTCGCTTAAAATAACCCACACATCCGACACTATGACAACGCCACCAAAAAGTCTCCTCTTGCTAGCTAGTGTTCACTTTCCGTGTCGTGACAAATCTCTTTACTGCACATTTTAGTGAAGCATTTAGGTGATGAGATTATTCATTTGAGTTTTAGACTGTACGATCAAGTTATTTTGGCTAGTATCAGACTGATATTGATGGTCGGTCTCTCTCTGTCTGCATGTTCATCATTGGTATTGTATGATTCGGAAAAGCCCTGCATGATATGAAATCACATTTAAAAAAAGTTTTTTGTGCTGTTTTTTTTTTTATTAAAAAGGGAGCTACATCACATTCAAGTTCTCAAACTGTACAGTAAAATCTTGGCAGACATCTATTTTAATCTGCGAACTCATTTCAGCACCGACATGTCTCTTGCTTTAAGCCCTGTGCTGGTGTGTCTTTAGGTCTGAGGGAGTTAAGGCTGGCAGGTCTGTCATGGTCGTGTCTGTCAGCACTGGTCTCTCCCACTCTGCCCTTCCTGAGACTGCTGGACCTGTGCTGGTGTGAAGGCCTCAAGGACGCGCAGATTAAAGAACTCGTCACCCAAACTGGTCAGTTGAAGCAGAATATAACTGGATCAGACGTCAGATAAGGACAGTTTAACTGAATCTCTCCCTGTCTTTCTCTTTAGGTTCTGAATCCTCTCGCAGCAGACTGAGAAACCTGGTGACGCTGCGTCTGTCTGGGCTGGATGTCAGTGAGTCTACTCTAAGGTTGCTGCAGCGCCACTTGCCCCAGCTTGAATGTCTGGACCTGGCTCACTGCAAGGACATTACAGATTCCTCCATTGCTCTACTGGCAACGGCTGGGACACATACCCGCAGCAACCTCACTGAACTCACGGTAGCAGGTTGGTGGAATAGCACAGTCACATTTCCAAGGAGGACATATGTATTTAAATGACTACAGGGTACAAGAAAACGTATTTCAACTACCATCATGTCCATAAATTCTACTCCATTAGGGATTTATGCACTCTCACTGGGGCTCACTAATTATTCTGTTTGGTAGTCATTCCAAAGAGCTACTTTTAATCAATTATTTACTTCAAGAAAATGATGATTGAGAGGTGCATATTAGAAAAGTCTTTAGTTTGTTCAGCGTCTTCATATCATATCTTTGAGTATACATATAATTTTTATATATATATGTAATATATATAATATTTTATATATATATTACATATATATAATATTATATATATGTAATATATATATAATATTATATATATGTAATATATATAATATTATATAATATTATATATATAATGTGATATGAAAAAATAAACGTTTTGATCCACTGAACCTGTTTTAGTCGATAAAAGCTGTAAAATTGAGTTTGAATGTGTTTGGCCTTGGTGTGTTTCAATATATGGCCTCAACTCACACCAAGTTTGAGGACAAAAACTGGGTATGTAGTGTGTTCCAACTGCATTTGTTTTTCAAATGCTCAGAAAAATCAACCTTGTTTGGAAAAAACCCAATTTTTCACTGTGATATTCATGTTCCTTATAAAAGCACTAATAACAAACAGTTCAAACATATGTGAAATTAGAAAACACTGAAAACTGAAATAAGTCATGCAACATTTGAACACCTTTCATTTACAGTCTTAAAGTAGGTAAATCTGGACTTATAAGTTCATCAGTTAGCTATAATGACATGTTTCTCATTTTAAATGCTTCATATTACATAAAGAGCTTGAAATGACTTACTGCAGCCATGAAAAGGTTTCATTTGACCAATCAAGCTTAGGCCATAATGATGGAACGAATCCATTGCTTTCTGTAATGGTTTGAATAGATCACCTCAACCACAGTCCTGTCTGTCTGTCTAACCAGGTTGTAGTCAGCTGACGGATGTCTGCCTGTCCTACCTGAAGCGTCTCTCCTCTCTGACTCTGCTGGACCTGAGAGGCTGTAAAAGCATCAGTAGGCAAGCCTGCGATGCCTTCATGTCAGACCTGTCTCACACCGCATTCTATTGTATGATGGAGGAGAAGCTCATCCAGCACCTGGACGAATGATGGTCAACTGTAAAAGAGGATAATAAAAGCTTTGTACTCAACCTTGTCTGCATTTTCAAACAGGAGAAGAACACCAGCAGTAAGCAGACAGTGGTATACACAACTTGACTGCAAGTGATGCATTTTGGAACCTGAAAAGAAAGGTTGTGTTGTGTGCAGTCGTACACGAGTTGTTCAGTTAAACCTCAGACCAGCTTAGCAAAAGACTGGAGGCAGATTTTCTGCTACATTAAGGTTCTACACTGGAACCGGACATTAATATCCATCGTCTCATTTTCAGGAATATAATGTATTTTTACAAAATACCAGACTTTCCCCTGTGAAGAACAGCAACCCTTTGAAGATGTTCCACCTGTGTCAGTTGTGCTACTCACCCTTAATTGACGAAGATTTCTGTGTTCACTTGAAAATTTTAACTTCAAATATTTTTGTATGTTTGGCAGATATAATGTTGAAGCTGACTCTGGGTGGAATCACTGCACCTTGTAATGGAAACCTGATAATGCCCTTTCTTTATGCAGACTGAAGCACTGCTTGCTAAGATGTCTTAATTATTATGAAGAATAGGACAAACTGGGGTCAGTTTGTGTACAGGTGAAGATTCACTCAGAAGAAATTCATGCGACTGTAAAATATCGAACAACAAAGGGTAACAACCCAGTTAATATGGTTTTGTTTTTCCTCCTTCACTGTGCAGTATGAATAAAAGTTTGTTTCATATTCGCCTTCTTAAAGTGGCAAGTTTGTCTGGGTTGATGGAAATCTGAGTTAAAAGGGACAATATAATGTCACCTGAAAAAATTAGTGTGGGGTTGTACGTTGCCAAGGCGATAGTGAAGTAACCCTAAGGAGCTATAGCTGTCTATACTTGTATAACCTGGAGGAACTAGGGGTCTGCATCTCATCCACTGAAACCAATTTGATGCGCATGTCGATACATAACTACGTTTGTGTATTTAGAAAATGAATTGTATGATACGATTCAGCCTTTCCGCTGTACGCCTGTTTGTTAATGGCAAAAATTAACTAAAAAGTAACTCCTCTCCTTAGAGCTACTCACCCACTCACTCCCTGGTTCCTCCAATAGAGACGGACACACACCATATTGTTTTTGAGTGTTACATGAAGTGCTAGCTTGATAAAATAAATTACACCTTTTTTAAAGACCTGAAACAACCTATAACCCTGGGCTATATGAGCTACAACTTATTTATCCTAACACGGGTTCTGTTTACAATATTAGGCAGGAGACCCTGTTTGATATTGTTCCAGCAGGCCCAGTGTTGATGGGTATTTGATCAAAAGCTGTCTGTTCCCCAGCCAACGTTTCAAGCCTGCTTCACAAGGTTATAGATAATAATAATAATACATTTTATTTTTGGCGCCTTTCAAGACCCTCAAGGTCGCCGTACAGGTAGAATAAAAAGAAACAGTTCGATACAGTTAAAAGATACAGGATTAAAAGAAATGTATTACTCGCAAAGAAAGCAGAAATAAAATGAATGATAGGCCTGTCTAAAGAGATGAGTTTTGAGGCGGGTTTTGAAAGTGGTTAGGGAATCAGAGTTCCGTGTGTCGGGGGGGAGAGAGTTCCACAATTTGGGAGCCGAGCGACTGAAGGCCCGGGACCCCATGGTGGAGAGACGGGCTGGGGGGATGATGAGGCTGAGGGAGGAGGCAGATCTGAGAGACCGGGAGGGGGTGTTGATACGGATGAGGTCGGACAGGTATGAAGGAGCGAGGTTGTGGATGGCTTTGTATGTGTGGAGGAGGATCTTGTAGTCTATGCGGTGTTTGATGGGAAGCCAGTGGAGCTGTTGAAGAACTGATAGTTTTTAGCCACCAGTGTTTAAAGTATAGTCTTGTTCACCTTCAGGGGAATTTACAGGAAGTAACAGAGCCTTACGATAGTTGTCTGACATGATACATAAAAAAAGCAAACAAGGTTTTCCAATCTCCACTTTATTTACAAAGAAATTAAACAAAAAAAAACATACGCTTCAAATGTGAGTATGTTTGTTTACGTGTACGGTTTGTGTTCAAAATTTCCAAATGTATGTTTCTATTGCTTTCTTAATAGCTCTTGGTCGTCTCGTATATATCGGGGAATGGAAGGCTGACGTGACCACTTCCAACCACTAGAGGCAGGATTCCAGCGTTGGGGATGACGTTCCACGACAGCGTCAGTGTGATGTTCTTATTGGCCCTGAATGATACAGAAATGACATTCATGTAAGTTATAATGGTGCTTCAAACAACATTAAGCTCATGATAATAAGGGTTTCAGATTTTGTTAAAGATATCAATAAGATGCAATTTGTAAAATTCTTCTGACGTACACTGAGATAAGGAGAATGGCAGCTCTTTCATACCTCTGAACGCCTGTCATTACGTGACTTGAGCAGACTTGTGATAGCTGTTAAATACTAAAAGCTAGCTAGGAATGCATGTGTATTGTACCTAGCTGTCACCGCTGTGCAGCCCGGTTTTTTCTACTTGTGTATTTGCTCTTTTCATCTTAATGAACATAGGTCAGGTGTGATGGAACACGTAATGTGATGACGTTTCCTTTTGAAATGGTGTGTGATCTCATCCATGACGTACAAAGGAATTTGTCAGGATACTTTTCCTCAGGTAATCTTTACCTTTATAAGATATCTTGTATGAATGGAAATGGTGAATTCATGAACAGCGAATCGTTACCTCTTATCGAGCACCTAGGAAAGTCAAACTAATATGAAATTGAGCAGCTGTGTGTGTGTGTGTGTGTGTGTGTGTGTGTGTGTGTGTGTGTGTGTCTCTCTCTCTGACCTGAGTCCATTCCCATCATCAAAGAAGAAGTATTTAGACTTCATTTCTCTGAGGTTCAGTTTGGTCTTTTCACCTCGAAGGACAATC
>CAAKHC010002891.1:31099-64494 GCA_901007825.1 Macroramphosus scolopax | reverse complement strand
GTGTATACACTGTGTGTGTGTGTGTGTGTGTGTGTGTGTGTGCTTATGTGAGGGAAGGAGGGGTGGTCACATGCACACACGTAAGAAAAAAGAAAAACAGGGAACTTCCCATGTATGTGAAAACCACACTCGCTAAACACACACCCACATACTGAATAATCCAAACAAGGAGATACTGTAGCATTCAGTCTGTTTACCCAGGAGGAAGCTAACTAACTCATGGAAGCTCAGTCTGACAATTAACAGCCCCACTCTGCTTAATATAGTCCAGTGATGGAGTACAGAGCACTCCACAATAGGCCTGAAGCGCTCTGAGTACACAAATACTGCATAAACCTTATTTATTGACTAATAGGACGTCAATGCAGCCATTGACGTCCATTCACATCCATATCTACCTTCTCTAATTGAGCCAGAGGAGGTAGTTATGGCCAGTTTCTTGCTGAGTAGGTAAACATTGGGTGCCATGCCTCTTGTTATGAGACCAGTGTGGGAGGGACACGTCCACTAAAGGGGACCCCCCCCTTGGTTTTAGCTGACCTAAGGAGCAACTTAATGCAAACACACATTTAGAGAACGCTCTTTTTTTCTTTTTCTCTTTTCAACACCCCCCCCCTCTCTTTACAATGCAAGCCACATGGGAGGGTCCCTAGGGGATTCCAGAAAAGTGTGTTTGTTTGAGGGAAGAGCAGTAAGACCATTGTTACAGATGTGTGTGTGTGTGTGTGTGTGTGTGTGTTCCAAAAATAAAGAACGAGACCAACCTCTGAACTAAAGAATGGAGGAGTGATTGACACTCCTAAAAATATCCATGTGTATTGTGGGATGAAAATGGAGGCAGCTAACTAAGAAACCTTTTTTTTTTATCCTCATGAGAAAAATATGCCACAGCCAATCAAATTAAATTTCCCAAAGGTCAGTCTTTAGGATAAACACGCTGTATCAGATGCCCCCTTGGGTCAAGGCCATATGTGCCATACTATAGACTGCGTGCCCTTTTTGCTTCAACCACCTATACATTTGGTGCATCGACGCTGCCTCTCTCCATCGGCTGCTGTCAGTGATGCAACTTCCACCTCAGTGCTGATAAGCCCCGAAACAGCCTTATCACAGCACAAGTACATGAGGTGCATTCAAAATAACAGACATCCTCTATGGTTTCAGCCAAAAAGGTCATCACGAACACAAATGTCCTCATCTCCCCCATGCTAATCGACATATGGCTTATTTATTGAGTATATATAACCACCATAGGGTGTACGTGATGAGCAGCACGTACCTTAATCGACGAAAACCAATCCGGTGGAGAACGAAGGGAGAGCACAGCTGTCAGGTATGATGGGAGACAGGACCAAAAAAATGTCACATTTCGGAATGAGCTCCGCTCACTGTGATTTCTCTCTCTCCATCCACAGGGATTTGTGCGCGGCGTTCCCAGATGATTCCTCCAATTCCAGGTCCCAAACAGACGACCCCCAGCTTGTCCGTTGTCCTCAGATGCAGAACAGCCCTGGCAAGTCCAAAACGGGAGAGTCAGGATTCAATTGTGGCTGATTTTCTTTATCACTTTCCCCCTAAATTCTTTGTTCATCGGTACGCGTCGTTCATTCTGCACCACTAAGGGAGCATTCGTGGGAATAAATAAAACACATTATAGCTCCTGTGATGCGGAGCCGCTTCTCCTGGTGTTGGTTACGCCGTTAGATGTCCAGGTTGACGCTCACTGCTCCCCGCTGCACATCCCGACTGAACGCCGCACGAAACGGCGCTCCGCGTAACGTGCGTAACGATAATCCCTCTCCACACACACTCACACACTCACACACACGTACACAGAGAGTGACAGCTCGCCAGAGCCGCCACAGTCCACACTGATTCTTCGCTGTCCCTCCGCTCGATAAATAAATTGGTTCGTGACAGTGGATCAACCGTATTAAATCCGTTCTGGACGCAGAGACGATCTTCCTCTCTTGGACCCACACAGACACACAAACCCCCTAAATCTATTGTCACACTCACAATTTGGACTCTATCAACGTTGCTCCCACTAAGTTCTCGTTTGCAGTAACGTTTCCCCTCAGTCACTGCGCTAAAGTAATAGATAACGTGCCAGGAGCGTGCCAAGTTAAACTACTGAAATCAATTTCCGGTTACGGAAATTTTCAGAATAAATATCAGAATAAAACTCTTAAGAAAGGTTGTCCTCTATGTACCACCATGTCATTGAAAAGCATACTATTATTAGAATCTATGTTTAAAGTAACAGCTGGATAGTTGAAGCTGTACTTTTTGAGCCTGTATCTATAGCTCCAAGGCTGCAATGCAAGTTCCTGTTTTAACCATCAATCGTTAAATGTGTTTTGTTATACTCTTATTTTGAAAGCAATCTAACATAATTTCCGGGTTTAATCTGGATAACTCAGCGCACTTCACGCACAGCCACAAACTACTGTGATGCAAATTATTTCTCCAAGTGGTCAAATACACCTCAGCTGCTCCTGTCCATCCAGGGAGACTTTCACTGGAGGCCTCAGTACCCCCACCCCCACCCCCACTCCCATCCTTTTGGTTGGCTGATATATGATGTGAGTGAGTGGAAGTGATTTGTGACAATGTTGTCACAGTTTGACTTTGCTCCAAACACATCTCAGACCTGGTGGCCATAAATTGTGCTGGTGGTGTTAACTATTATCAGAAGAGATAGACCCCTCCTTTATCCACCCAATCAGTAGTATGGGTTCAATTTATATGGTACCAAATCATCTTTTAGGGGGGTGTTAAAGACTTTGGCTTCTGTGGATTAATGGTCCAAATCCTGCTACAACATTGGGCAGACAGTGGGAACCAACTCACACTCACATTTAGCGTGGGATTACCCTCTCAATGCCTTTTTCCCCCCACTTTCTTTATAGCGCAAACGCATAAATACATGCAAAGTGAGATGACATGCAGGCTAGGGGCAGTAAAGAGGCGTATCATATGAGGTGGCAGCTGAAGATTTGAGACTAATCTGACAGGTGCAGGCTGGGAAAGTGACAGCATGGGAAGAGGGGGTGGAAGAAGAGGAGGAGGAAGGGTTTTGAAACTGGGCAATTGAGGAGATTAAGGGCTGTCTCAGGTTATCAGCGGACAGGCTTGGTCAGTATATCATCAATATGATTGTTGTGCCCAGTACAGTGAACGACTGTATACAACAAGGGGAGTCATTAAACTATCAAACGTATCTAATCAAAATAATAAGAAACGGTTTTATAAAGGTGTCACAACTATTGTTTTTATTATTTGGACAATATTTCAGGGAAGATAGTGGTATGTTGCAGCATCGTGGCAGGAAAAAAGTCCTTAACAAGGAAGATAGATATTATAACCCTTTAAAGTTTCCTCCAATACCAAGAAAGCCAATGTGAGTGAGAGAAGTTTCCTCCCCCATTTTTTTTTTTTTATGAGCTGGAGAGAAGCCACAACACACACACAAGACAAGTTTCTGACAGCTGCATGATCGACAGCTCACAGGACAACAGCTTCAAGCAGCTTTACAGAGTCGGAGTCTGCTAGAATCAAGCGTGAAGAGAAGACGTGGAGCTGCTGCAGGTTTGACAGGTCGGGTGGCAGGAAGAGAAATGCTGAGAAAATGACAAAACGGGGAAAAAGAGGATTTTCTGGACCTCAAAGATACAATGGGTTGTGTTGTATTACACATGTACAGTTATATAGAGGCAGAACAGAATGACACCCACACATCCAAACATCTGCATGTGTGTAATCAACATTGGCTTCCTGTTGTATTCTAATTTAATTGTCTTTGGATATATTAGTTTTAAAGGGGTCTGGCTGAGTTCAAAGCAAATAACCAGAACACCAATATCACAAGATGGGCAGGCTTTAAGAGTTCCTGAGAAACACTCATATTCTTCCTGAAGTCCTTGAAGGTTTATCATCTGATATGGAGGCACGTAGTTCTGTCTCACAAAAGAAGCTTCCAGGAAAAGTCCAATTTAAAGTCTGTGACTGTGACTAACTGTGTGAACTGTAGTGCATGTTTTATATTCCTGAATTTCAAACAGTACAGTTGTGATCGATTGCCCGGCTGCACGGCGCCATGTCAGTGTATTTCCACTGATATCTGTGGTTCCATTATTTACTCAGGATCAGATTAAAGCAGACAGTGAGGGACTCCTGCTCCTGTATTTATAGAGCGTGACAGGGACCAGTGTGAACATGAGTGGACCTTAGTCATTGACTAATATAGTTTTACAGACAGGCAGTCAGCTATCTTTGGGCCTGGATGAGATGAACATGTGTCAACAACAGCTTCACAGATGCTGTCTGTTATGTTTCCTTTTAGTTCATGTACAGTCTGTCGTATTACTTTTGTCCATGATCTGCACATGCATTTGTCGTTGCTCATGTTCTATCTTTAATTTCTTCCTTCCTCATCCTCACCCTGCCCTCGCTGATGCCCAGAGGTTGTTTCATGTTGTCAAGTCGCCGCACTTCTCCACGAAAGAAACCACACAGTGACAGCGGGGTGGCTGACACGAAGACGGCGCGTTGCATCTGTTTCCAGTGACAAGCATCAGGATGAGGTCCTTCGACCTCGCAGGATGTTTTAACTATGGCAGGATGCAGGTGTCCAAAATTAGCAGGAAGAGAGTCTAAGTTTGAAGAGCACGTTTGTTTGCAGGCACACAAACCCATTTTAAAGGGGCTGCAAAGTATCCCACGGAGGTCGAGGATGGAAAGGATGACAGCACACGGAAAATGTTATTGTGATTATTAAAATGATAAAACATTGGGAAGTAAACAGATGTGTCATTCACAGAAAATAAATGCAGCAGCAGCACTGATTCTTTTGCCAAACTGTAAAACCAATGTTTTTTTTTCGTCCCATTTCATAGAAAAACACATATTTACGATGAAGTGATGAAGGTAATACTGTTTATTTAGCAGGATAATCCCGGCCTCATCCACTTCAATGACTTAAACCCTCCAGCTGTCACTGGCTGCTCACAATGCTGTAAACCTGCGGAGGTCGTGACCTTTTCCAAGTACCATGCGGAGATATTAAAGGTCGTCTGAGTGGGAACTTCTCAGGTTAACTGAAAAGAAGTATACAAATATATGACACACATGGACGGGAACGCTCACCTGTACACAAACTTTAGTGTTCCTGTGGACGAACATACATAGCCGTGCTCACAGACACATTTCTTGCACACACACACACGTCTTATCTGCACTCTTCAAAGGCAGCCACATGGACCGTAGCGCACTTGTTATCATTCAGCGAGCCTTGGAGACCTCTCTGTCAGCTCCTCACGTTTCTCAATGGCTCTAAACAGGATTTAACTCTGGAAGGTCGGGATGAGGTCAGTGGAATAAAGGCAGCGCCAGGATTTACCTTCCTCCTCTATCATCCCGTCATTGTGACCATCGGCTGAAATCGACATTGTTTCTATAATCGGTCTCAAGGAGCAGGGCTGGTTATGGTCAGAGGTGGATAAGGATGCTCTTTTTTTTATCAGCAGGAGACAGCAAGTATGAAGCTGGAATACAAGAAGGGCAGCAGCTGCCCGTGGGTCTCCGTTGTCGTCATGTTTTTGTGTTACTTTACGAGGCCAGGCAGAACATGATTCTACACTGGATGACTTTGTGCGAGCAAAGGTCTGAAATATCAAAACAACTACTGGTAGATTCCCTTAAGATTTGTACATTCATGCCCCCCAGAGGGTGAATCCTCATGACTTAAACTGGTGGTGTCGAAGTTTAGTCTCCCAAGGCCGTTCTTATTCCAGCTCGTCAAATAGACACCCTCTGCTGCTGACCTTTTTCGATGTACGCGATACAGTAGACTGTCCATTATCTCAAATGTGAAGCCTTTCACATCCTTAAGAAAGGCTGTGTGAGTGGCGTACGCTCCACCGTGGCAAATGTGGGTTTAACCCCAACCATGACTGTTGACTTGTTCCAAATTAGGAACTGGCAGTCGTCATAACAGTCTTGACTTGTTGAAAATGAGAAAGTCTGGTTTGCAAACGGGAATCAATAACCCGTATGCCACTGCAAAGTGTGGTGCTTGTTAGACCAGTACATCACCACAGCCGACCCACTTACGGGACTTTATTCCCATGTAATGACGTCAAAAGTCAAGAGCATCTTATATGAAGATGAGGTGCTAAATGGGCTTAAATGAGTTATTCAAGAGCCCTCAGCGCCTCACACAGTCTTGTGCGTTAATACATTTATGGTTCTTTGTGAAATATATCGACCATCGGATGAATTATCATGAAAACTTAATTCTCACATTCATGTCCCCTTCAAAATAAAATGACAGCATGCTAAACTAAGATGAGAAATACAGTAAACTGCTTCATGTCAGCTTGATCGCTAAGTGAGCGTGTGAGAATGCTGACTTTTAGCATTTTGTTCCATGTCGTGCCCAAGTACATCGCCAAAGAGCCGCTGGCCGAGCTGTAGCCTCTTTTTTAAACAACTACATCAGGGAGAATTACAGCTGAGTTACGTAAAACTCCACATCCTGTCTTTCTCTTTCTCCATCAGCCACTTCATCCTCGTCCAGGCCCGAACCTCTCGAGGTCCTGTGTTGCCTCCACTCTCGTGCACAATTACTCAACCAAGTGGAAGCTGCTCTGTCTGGCATTGGGCATAGTTTGAGTGGGGGTGAAGTAGGGGTGGGGTGGAGGGAAGCTTTATCACCCAGTCTGATCGCAGGGCTCCTGTCTGTTGGTTCCTGTAGGGGAGAAAAGATTGGGGACATGGCTTTTTGGAAGGGGGCTTATTGGACAAGATCATAGGCATGCCTTCACACGTAGCAGGGCGCTCATTGCACACACGGTGAGCCACCGCACTCTGACTTAAACTCAGTCAATCTGCTCGCAACGCTCAGACATACTGCTAACCCCCTACGTGGATTCAGACACCACACAGACAGATAATCCTTCCCAGAGTCTTTCATTTGATGTCGACCCCCAGACTCACAAGACACACATAAGCACGTATGCATCATGCATACATACAACACATACACACACACACAGTGTCGGGGAGGATTTCAGGTCACAGCATGGAGCTATTTTTGTGTGTGATGAGAGTAAAGGATTATTGATTTAGTAGGGCATTGGCCAGATGTACCCACACAACTGACTGCTGTACAATTTAACTACAGTGTGTCAACACTTCCTCAGATTTGCTTTTTGCAGTCGCCTCGTCCAAGCAATAGTAATATTTGATTTGTGTGGAGTGAAAGCTTTGACATTAAGTGCTTTTCTCTTCCCTCAGCCGTCAGTAATGGCCTTGCTGATGTTTCTCTCCGAGGGCTTTTCATTCATGTCTAATACACTGCACTACCATCAATCCTTAAACAATGACTGACTTCTTTTCCGCGTCAACACCACAAATCCTAGGTCCTGCTGTGTGCCAATTTATAATCTTTCTCTCCCCTCTTCATCTGAGCTCTTTGCTCGCTCAGACCATCTTTTCCTCGCTCCCGCTATTTCATCTTCTCAGCATTCACATCACATCCTCTCCTCCACATTTGCTCAGATTTCTGTTTTGATTCAGGAAAGAAAATAATATAAAACCCAGCAGTGGCTGTTTCATATCGGAGTGATACACTGAAAAGGACTTGAACTCGGTAACTTCGAGCAGATGAAGGTTATGTCTGCTACCATACTTGGTGTGTTGTTGCGTGCCTCTGTGTATATTTATGCCTGAGCATAAAAATGGAGCTGGCAGGACCAGAGAGAGGGACCAGACTCAGGAAGCAAGGAGCTCCACTCAAATTAATCTCCACAGGATGGCCCTGAAAAAGAGCACAGCCATTTTTTTGGAGCAAGGAGCCATCTCCTAGGTGAGCACCATGGCAACAGCCACCGTGGGCCCCAGCTTTCAGAGCTGTCCTTTTCAAGCGCCCGATCAAAAGTGGCAGGCCAGGTTTTTGTAGTTTGGCGTCTCTTACTCGGTTTCTTGCCTATTCTTCTGTCTCTCCTTTTCTCTCCCTGCATGACATGGTCCTGGCCTTGTTCACCGGGGAGGCTGTGAGAAGACTACTGAGGGCGAGCGGCTGTGGGAAAATGTTGCCAGACAACACAGGGGTATGTGACGTGAGGGCAAGCTAATACTGTTAGCCTGTGACCAAAAGGAGTTATACAGGTACAGTTGTGTGCTTCAGAGTGTGCATGTGTTTCTTTTGTGAAAGAAACAGTGAATCTATTGATCCCCCACTTCGGTCCTGATGGAAATATCTCTGCAACTATTAAAAACATCGACATACAATTTTGTACAATCATTCATGGTTCTCTGAGGATGAACCCGACTGACTTTGTTAATCCCCTCAAGTCATCTTGGGTATGTAAATACCTCAACATCCATGGGATGGATTGCCACACACATTCATGTTTCCCAGAAAATGTATCCAGATAATTTATCCCTGAGGACCACCGTGACGTTATTTGTTTGTTAAAGCCAAATGTCCCAAAACTGTGTATTTACACTCATGCCTCGATGAGAAGTTTGTGTCTCGTTCTGTCAGGACGTCAAACTTCCAGTCCCTCCAAAACTTTTGTTTACGCCCGTAAAGTAATGACATGCCATCATGTGCTTTTTGCACACTGAACTAGGGAGTGGAAAAAGAAGGGACAGACTGACCTCCGATGTGGTGTTAGGGTTTAATAGTCATAGCACAGTGAGTAACTGGAATGCTAAAAGGTGCATGCCAACGAATACAGAAGTGAGTGAAATAGAACACAACGTTAAGTTATTAAAAAGGTATGTCCACAACACGGAACTCATGCTGAATAATTCACTGCATCTCTTGCTGTTTCTGCCCTGCTGCTTTTAATGGATGCATACAGGTAGTGCCTCCCTTTGTTTTAACAGAGGGCCCCCTTGTGGTTGAATGAGGGACAGCATGGTTGATTATTGACTAAGTTACAGATACATACATATCAACTACTTCCCCTAACGTGAGTCCATGAATGGCTGAAGCCAGCCAAGGTGGCGCGATACTTTCTGGAAGATGTAGCCTTGAGTACAGTTGGCCCCTGAAGGTTTGCTGACCACCCCGGTGAGGAAGAACACGTCCCTGTGCAGAGTGAGCAGGGGGCTGCCGGAGCTCATGGTGCAGTCAGCATTGGCGCGGGGAGCGGTGCAGCCCATTTTATTGGTTATCAGATTGGGGTGAGTCTCCAAACACTGAGGCAGGGTGTTGTACGCCAATTGGTTGAGGGTCAGCATGCCCTCAAAATCAGTAACCTCCGGGAGTTCTTTCCAGCCAGTGATCACAACGGGGGAGTCCTCTGTTATCAGGATGTTATCGGCAAAATCTTTTTCTGGCAGGCAGGCAGCAATCACTTCTTTCTTAAAGATGATACGTTCACGAAGCTCGAGCACAGCCAAGTCATTTTCAGGACTACCTTCCTGATAGCGTGGATGGATATGAATCATTTTCACGAATATCGACTGCTCTCCTGTCTCATAAGCGGCCTTGCGCTTGCCTGAGGAGTCACACATAAGAGAAGAACAGAAGGATGATGGAGTTTTTTAATAACCAACGCTGACATGTGAAAACTGTTTTTATTTATATCCATCTGAGAGATGTAAATCTTTGGCCAAACATCCAGACTGCTGTTCATTCACATTATTGACCAATGCAGCGGCGTCAGAACTGGCAATGACTACAGACCATCAGCTACAACGTCTCCTGGCAAATCTGATGTGGAGGGAGCGCTTCTCCAACGTGACTTATATAAAACGTATCATGTATTTATCATAAATAAATATGATGTAATGTCTTTTACACACTCTATGATGGTATGTCTCCCCCTAGTGGCAAACCCAAGTGTTGATGAACCTAAGTGCAGAACGGTAGACAGCATGTGGCTGTAAGCAGTAAACAGGAGGGAACTATCTTATGGATTGAGGTCACTATGTGTTTCGTCTACTCACCAACGGCCACTTGGAAGGATCTGTATTTGTTGGCACACTGAGCTGAGGTCAGGACCAGCTTCTCCTTCAGAATGACTCCGCTGCAGAAGGCCGCCGACTCTGGGCCCTTGAGGAGAGCCTGCAAACGACAAAGGTCAGGTTGCCCCCCAAATGAGTCACGCATCTTGTACAATCAAATTTAATATTAAGAGCTGTTTCTTCCTGAGTTTGTCTTCGCCTATCGACACGCTGTTTAACTTCCTCGTTCATCCTGTTCATATTAAAGCTTGTCTCGAAGCATATTATCAAAGAGGAGGTTTTACTGTCAGAACCTGATTAATGCACATCTCTTCTTTGAGCAGCATTTGCTGCTGCAGGTAGAAGTGAATGTTCACGACATCCAAACACATTTGGAGAAAGTTTAATTTATACATGCAATTTGCATTCAAACACCTTGATGAAAACACGGGTGGTAACAATCTGCATCATCATCAAAGGGACTTATCAGGGATATTTAATGGAGAAAAGTATCATTGACATCGAGAGGAGTATTTGTATTGTGTCACAGTTAAGGTGTGTGTGTGTGTGTGTGTGTGTGTTCGTGCTCTTACCTGCCAGGGACACTCGGTTGAGGTACAGGCAAGTCCCTCAAAGTTGCTCTGTTTGTTGCTGGACAGTCGTTCATTCCACCGGCTCAGACTGTTCACCTTACCACACGGGAACGGGGCTGAAAAAGCAGGAGACGGTTCCGATTACTTCTCACGTTAGAATTACTTCTTCCTCCATCTTCATACAGAAAACAAACATCAAGGGGAAGCCAGCTCCACCACGTACCTCCTGGCTCACACTTATTCCTGTCCGTCCGACTGGGCTTCCATCCACGGGCGCAGGAACACTCGTAGGACGTGTAGCCTGGTTTACAGAACTGAGCGCAGCCGGTGTTCTTCTCCAGACTGCAAAGAGTCTGATCTGTGCCGCGGACACAGATGGGGAGGCCGTCAGCAGCCATAGACCAGATGAAGAGTAAACAAGTAAAAATGCTCTTCCTCACCTTGTTCACAGTGGACCCCTGTGAAACCTGACTTGCAGGCACAGTCGTAGCCTCCCACGCTGTCTGAACACAAGGCACCATTCTTGCAGGGATTTTCTGCACACTGGTCTCCATCTATTCAGTCAGGAAGACTTTGAGAATATGGAATATAACTAGTGACCGTGCAGTGATGGGGAATCAATGAAGCACTTACCGACGTAGACAGCCCAGAACATATCCTGGGAGACAAAATTGAGTATGGTGAGTGCACAGTTGAGGCTTTCTCTGTAATTTACAGAGTGAAGATGGAGTCATAGGAAGTGAAGTGGCTAAGAACAGGCCCAGGGATACGCTGGAGCTTACCGTGCGGTACGAGTCCTGGAAGACCTTTCTTGCCTCATCGTAGGTGCACACCTTCTCCATGCAAACCTTCTCCAGGGTGGACGTCTGACCCGGGTTACTGCCATCGACGTTCCTCTTCTGACGGGAGATCAACGAGCTTGCCTGCTGCTTGTCCAAGAAGACTAGAGGAAGAGTTGAAGTCTGAGCTGGTTCGTGCACAACAGACTGCAGTCCAGACATGCAGGTTTTTTAAGTTAGGGTAGTTGTTTAATTTAATTGTGACGGTGAA
This sequence comes from Macroramphosus scolopax, assembly GCA_901007825.1. Lineage (NCBI taxonomy): Eukaryota > Metazoa > Chordata > Actinopteri > Syngnathiformes > Centriscidae > Macroramphosus > Macroramphosus scolopax. Next base: position 52,888 of record CAAKHC010002891.1, on the reverse strand, counting down.
GATTAGGACTACTTAGTATACTTATGTTTGTTGTTTTGAGCTTTGAAGTCCTGTGAAGAAATTAACTGTTCTGAGGAGAGTGGAGAACCTCTATATGTTATAGATCCAGGTTTCCGCAGGACCAGGGACCTTAGACCTGTCTGAGCGCTGTGCTGGACTTCTCACCTGAATGGGGGGTCTGGAAGGCTGCCACAGCCCCCACCAGCAGACAGAGCAGAGCAGTACATGTGGGCGAGGGGCTCATGGTGACACCGAAGCCCGACTTGGATCCGTGTCAAGTTGTCACTGCAGCTGGGATCAATGTTTACTGCTGAAATACAAGAGGTTCAGATTACAAACATGAAGCACCGGCTGATTAGAAACAAAAACAGTGGGTCATGAGTTGGAGGTGACAGGAAACAAGTCAATGAGAAATTACCAAATGTGACAAACAAATTCCAAACGGTTTACTTGAAACGATTTAAAGAAATAAAAAGAAGTCAGTCCATGTTTACCTAGTTTATTTTGGGGCAGGATACTACTGCTTGAGATGTTGTTTGTTTTAGGAACCCCAAAGAATTTAAATTTGTATTTCTTTTTATGTAAAACATGTTAAAAATAAAAGCAAAAAATGAAGAGAAACACAAGATGTAGTGTATGTTTGCACTTCAAAATGATCCCACGGGATCTCAGTGAAATCAAGTAATACATTGGAGGAAGAAATTGCATAATCGAGTCGTATTAACAGCTTGTGTTATTTTAGTTTTCCTCTTGGCAAACATCAGGATTTATTTGTTTTCCTAGCATTTAGTTTCACTGCATGTTTCATCCTTGGACATGCAACTGAATGCAAAGACCATTTTGAATTCGGCATCTGTTTTTTCTAATATTATCCAGTAAATGATAGTATCAGTGACTGCGCAGTTCCACTGCTCCATGTTGATAACGGGCCTGTTTGTTTACTCTCTGGAAACACCCACCTCTCCTCCGCCTGAATAATCTACTTATTATTTGATGCATTGAAGGTCAGCGGCTCAATGTGCCTTCATCTTGCACTTGAACAAAGCAAAGGTTTCCTGTGTACAGTTTATTTCATAAGCTAGCATTAGCTTAATGATACAGGACAAAGATGGAGCCATGACAGAGATAAACAGGGCGCAGTGACGCTGCACTCGTACAATATCAAAACGTTCACAAGTCGGCCTCTGGTTTCGGACACAGGCTGGGTTAAAACAACAGTGATGCCCCGCACTTACCGTTCCTGTCGAAACCGAGGAACCGATCCGTGTTGGTCCAGAAGGCGTCTGGGAGGTTCAGGACCACATCACAGCCAGTCAGTGCCCCCTTCTGTTGGCTGCCTGTTTGCTGTGTACTGACTCATGTCAGCCACCAGGGGGCGCTGTAAGGCAACACTGGATGTTGCCCTATAGCAGCAGAAGAAGCAGCTCCTTCTGCGCTCCCCAACATTCAAGACACATTTAAACAGACATGTTTTGTACAATCCTCACAGGCAGATAGGACAAAAATAACAAGACAAAATAAGAGCACTGTATAACACATTTAACGCAAAACATTAAAAAAATGCTAAATCTCCAAAATGTATACGGCTTTAAGATACACACAGTAAATGAATATATACATTAACAGAGAAGAATGCATTGAAATAAACAGAGAAAAACATCCAAGAACTAGAAATGCACTAAAGAGTGCAGACCTTGGGCAACCTATGCTTCTATTATATGCAACTCCTCAACTGTCAATCAATCAAACATTGCCTCAATTCTTTCATGTGATATTTCCCGACATTGTTTGACAAAATCACCACACACTACAACAGCTTTGCTGTGTCATCAGAGAAAAGCTTGGAAGCAACAGAATATCTATCTAATCTACAGTTCTTTCAAGTCTATTCAGCTGCTGTGTTGACTGAGTGTTCTGCACAGAATGAACTCAGTAGATGCAAATAGAGGTGCTTCTTGCTCTTGAGGCAGTAGGTGACAGGTGACTCACTTATCTGGGTAGTTTTTGGAGTTTACCCAGAAAAATGCTGGATTTGACAGTGGTTTGAATGTCTGGAGTTGCGATGAAAGCGATTACAGTAAGCCTCTGACTGAAGTTAAACTCAGGAATTGCTAGTTTTCATATAGAAGAAATAGTCTATCATCTACCAACCATCATCCAACTGTTTTATTAATAATTAATAATATTAATTCCTGGATAATGTGCCCTACATAAGATGTTCTGTGAGCCAACGCCACCAGAAAAGTGTAGCTTTCTCAGGTCCTTAAAGATAATAGTGATAACTTTTTTTTTTGCTGGAAGGACGGCTAAACAGTGGGCTGAATTTTATAATTAAGCTCCGTGAAGTTGAGGGGAGCTGCAGAGTCGAATGATAATTCTGTGCTTGTCTGTGCAGACAGATATGGATATATTGCTGGAAATTGGTGCTAAATGACACACACGCACACACGCATGCATGCACACAGACACTCATAGGCCCAAAAGGCTTAGCTTTCTGGAAACAAAGTCCCTCCATAGTGGTCTTTTTTCAATTGGTTTGTTTGTGATAATAATATAATTTACACACAGAGCTCAGGGCTTTAGTCTCATCTGCACTCCTGTTAAATGTCTCCTTTCCCCATGTCTAATAACTGAGATATTATAAGGTGTTGCTTATGCCAGCTGGTCCCCAATGTTGGACAGGGGCAGGAACTTGTCTACCTGGTCCATGGAGACTCACCCAGGGGCGGGGAGAGTGGAGGGTGAACCTGCCCCGACCTGCAGACCCTGCAGGAGCTGCAGCTCGATGTGGTAATGATTGGTATTGTGGTAATTTCCCCTGTGACTGGTGTAAACTCAAGTGGTGCAGGGTCAGTTTGAATATGTTTATATGTGTGTGAGTCATGTGTTGAATCTCATGTTAGTGCAGTGCTGTACACGCCGGCGTGGAAACAGTAAGCTCCTCATATCCTCCCCAATCATCAATCCATCACCCCAGTTATGTTTTATTAAGCATCCCAATCTCATATTGTCTCTCACCCGCTCTCTCTCCCGCTCCCATTTCTTCAGACTACTCTCATTATTCCTTGAGTGCTTTCAGTAGATTGACAGAAAGCTGGAAAGAAAGTGAGCCGCAGTGCTCACGTGTGACCCTGCTGACCCATTCGTTTTCAGAACCAGGGTCCAATTTAAAAAGCACACAAAACAAGACCTCATCCACAGCCAGAAGTCATTCATATTTAATGACACCTGATACTTGACAACTTCCTGATGGATATAACAGGCATTCGACGAAATCCTCGGGACTCTCTTCATGATGTAGTATCAATTATTCTCCCTTCATTTTTCCTCCTTTGCTCCCTTCGTCACTCCTTTCTTATGTATTGTCAGTTTCCGTTTAGGATCGACAGCTTCACAGACACATTTTATTAAACACAAATGGTGCCCATGTTACAATGTTTATGTGTGATGCTCTGTTCTGTTGTGAGGATTTGACAGGGCGTGTAATGATGATGTAATGGGTTAGTAACACACACAGGTATGCTCGGTGGCTTTCTCCCCCTAACACACTGAAACCTGCTCTAATGACCTACATAGACCTTTGCTACATCTGACCTTATAGGCCCCACTGGAAGTAATGAGGTCATGGAGGGACGACAAACAACAAACATCAGATGCTCCGGTTTGGTTAAATTGAAGTGTAACACATTGAGTTTGAATCCAATCTTTATTGAATCCAACAACACAATCAAAGCGCCAGAAGATTGTGTGTTATTGAGTTTGTGTGACAAGGACCAATGATAATGTTGTATTAAGTACTGGAGAGCAGGCAGGAACGACCCCTGTGGGGGTCTTTCAGGGCTATGCTAGCTACTCTTGAAGAATCACTCTTCTCTCTGCCAGTTTTTTTTTTCCCCGTGATCAATTCACGTCAGCTGGGCATATTTTATTTAACACATAATCGTGGCGCCCGCCCCCCCTGCATCCCCTGCAGCTCATTTGTTCACATGTAGAAGAAAAGAATTAAGAGCATGTGATAGCTCCTTTACACACTTCCCCTCCTCTCACCTACCCTCACTCCTTCACACTCTCCTGCACTCGTCTGCGTCGGATTCGTGCGGCTTTCAGCAGAGATATGTTAGACATTATTGGTCCGCTGCTCTCATACACAGCTGTCCATCTGATGGGAGTAAAATGCTCCAGATGTCATAATTGAAGCCCCAAGCAGGTTGTAATCCTCCTTTATGATCCTCTTTCACCCTACTTTCCACAAGCCCAGTGACTCATGAGTTATTTCCTTGCTTCTTTTTTGTAAAACTCTTTTATCTCTCGTGCCCTCAGGTCTTTGTCACAGCCCCGTGCACTTCTTTTTAAATGATATACAGTATCTGACTCAGACAGAGGAGCAGAGTGTGGTTCTCTTTCCTCAGACACAGAGAGGTTGCATTGGCCGTGATTGTGCTGAAAAGGCAGAGAGAGAGAGAGAGCGCAGACGCGGGTGACAGCTCTCGAAATGGACTGCCAAAGCTGCTCTGATGTCTGCTTTCTGCCCATATAGCAACTGCTGAAAGCCCAGAGGATTCTCTAAATCATTCGATAGTAAGAATAACTAGACTTGCACTCGGAGAGCTGAGACCTTCACCAAGGCCAACAGCCTCTTATCATAAGCATTCAAAACATCCCATTTGTCTGAATACATTTCCAAAGGTATGAGAAGTATGCAAGAATGTTTTGTTCACAAAACGTCTCCAGCTCACAACCTTGAAGAAATCAACTGGCTAATGCCGTCACACATTCAAAGATGTTTTCAAAAGGATCAGAAATAGGTCAGAGTATATTCATATAGCTCCATTTCCTGAGAAAATAAATGAAAATGCTGCGTAATATTTCCAGGGCACATGCAGCACCCCTCCACCAAGTTCCATGACAACCGGTATTTTTGTCTAATCTTGCAGCAGGAAGACGAACAAACATTTCAAACACTTTTCCTGAATAATATCTGTGGTTTTCTCCTAAAGAACACACATTTCCTGTATTAACATGTGGAACATACGGCTGTTTTGCGGTTCCAAGGCAAGCAGCAGATAGATAGACGCTGAAGAAGATCACATTGAAGGATCATTTGGGGAAATGTTTTGTTAATGGAGCATCTCATGGTTTCATTTCCCCCCTGAGGTTTGTTGGGAAAATGCTTCCAGAGTGAACACCTGGAAGGAAAAACACCTCAATATTTGGGGATCGGAGGTTAAAATCATTTTGTGTTAGTTCCTTGAAAAGGAACTGGTAATGTGCTCACAATTCTTTGCCTCTATTGGATGCAAATTATTATACAAATGAATCTGTGTAATCTATCTGGATGTGTAATCGAAATCATCCTCAGCTGCAGCTGCAGCCCTGCTGTTAACTGTAAATCTAGTGATGAAGTACAATCTGCTGCGTTTCTGCAGAAGCTCTTATCCTTGTGTTCATTTACAGTTCACACTGCATGGCGAATTAGATCGAGCCGCCAGTCCCCAACCCCCCATTCCCACACACACCTTAACACGTGTCCAGTCGCACGAGTCTATGTGTAACATTCATGATATGCAAATAAATTCGGGGCCACATGTTAAGATCCTCAAGCGCTCTCACTGCGAATGACCACATCATCAGCAGACTAATGATGTGGTTAAAAGCAAATGTCAAATTACTGAATATTCACTCGAGCATCACACAGGACCGAAAACAGACAGATGCAAATAAGAGCAGAAGGGCAAACACACTTCATCCTTCTCCACAGTCAACTTAACCCTCCATCTCTCTCTACCGTCGGGCACATCTGTCTCCCTTCCACTTCTATTGTGTCTTCACTGCCCACATATGAAAGCATGCTACCCAGATGCTCCGCTCACTTCTCTTTCTCACAGCATCCGTCCACCTTCCCTCATTCTCCATCCTCCCACCTCCTCTCCCAGTCTCCCTGGCTCACTTGCCCTTGCTCTCTGTCTACCTTCCTCTCTCCTTTTCGTTCCTCCTCCTCCTCCTCCTCCTCCTCCTCCTCCTCCTCCTCCTCCTCCTCCCGCTGCGACTCACTCTCATTCCCCCTCGCTCACACTCTCAGGCAGCATCCTCCCCTCTCCACTTCTACCCTCACACCTCTTCGTGCCTCCCTCTCCTCTCCTCTCCTATCCTCTCCTCTCCTCTCCTCTCGCCTCCTTCCTTTCCATCACCTACTAACACATGTCATCTCTCGCATCTCCGCCGTCTGTTCTGTCCCTCTAACTCTCTCTTCCATCTCCTCCATTCCTTCCTCCTTTTCACACACTCAACCTTGCTGTCTCACGCACACACACTCATGCTGATTGGCACCCAAGGACAGAGCACCCGCTTTCCCATACCGGCTACCAATCAGTTTACTGGTGTGGTCAGGCTTCTTGACACTGAGCTCAGCTGAGGAAGAGGACGAAGAATTAACCATGGAGCACAGCCACATCTTCCCTAATTTTTCCCCAAATGAGAGCACCTGGAGCCCCGGGCAGCAGCCCCCTGAGGTTGCCCAGTGGTGCCCCCTCGGACCGCTGCCTGTCATCTACTACAGCCTTCTGCTCTGTCTTGGCCTGCCAGGTAAGAGATGTGCACATGAAAGTGCATCATAATGTTTGCATTTAATCACATTCATGTCTCTATCTGTCAGAATTTACTCATATTTATAAATTAACATTTCATCTTTGGGTTGCAGTTCTAAGTTATATATTGCACCTTCATTTGTTGTGCACTTGTGTGCAGGTTTGAGTGTGTTTGAGATGCACAGCAGCTGCACAGAGTCACTCTTTGAACATAGTGTTGATTTGTCATACTGACCTTGTAGCATTCACTTGTGCATGCGCATGTACTTTGTATTTGTCTCTGCCTGCACTTTGCATCTCTGCAGAGTTTCTCTGTACATTTGTTGCTTTGCTTTGAAATATCGAAGAACCGTACAAATAAGTGACGGTTTGCAGTTCTGGTATTTGCAGAGAATCATTATATCGGATTGATTTCTCCAGATTCGTCTCAAAATATCCAGAATTCGTAGAGAAATAAGGAAATGCAGAGACTTGTATTGTGTTTCCTTTGTTCATAATTTCATTGTTATGTCCGTCCTGAATTGGTATGGCTGCATGTATGTGTCACACATTATGACAGTAATTACTCAGGCTTGACCTCCGGGGCACGTGCGTGTTACGTGGCTCCACTTGATGAATTAACGATGCTCGTTGTGTCTTTACCGTTGACTGATTGGTCTGTTCACAGTCATTGTCAGACACCCATATACTGCCTCTGTCCCACTGTGTGATCTATGGGAGCTGACCTGATCTCACACAGGGAAGCAAAGCGCAGTGTGTATGTGTGCGTGTGTGTCATAGACGGATGGACAGACATAGGAGGAGACACCAACAGAAAACGTGGAGGTCAGATGAAAGTCCTGATAATGAGAGATGGGGTTCAGATGATAGACGCCCTTTGGACAGTCAGATCTGCTTCCTCTCTGCTTTAGCCCATCACCACAGTGGTGACCCAACAACATACTACAATTGATTATTATATAAGACGGCCAACAGTCGTTACACTACCCACAAAATTACTCTTCTGTTACACCTTGCAGACTCTGCACATGTGCCTCAGGGAAAATTGCGGGTACACGGTTCAGCTCAGGCTTCGAACATGCAGTTTGTTCTGCATCATATAAAAGGGGAGATGAAAAGCACATCTGGCTCAGCCGTCCTCCAGTCCGCAGAGGGCTCATCTGCGGTGGTCGTGTTTCCATGAGCTTCACGTCGCCGTGACATACGTGAAGGAGCTGCGGACGTGCCCTGTGGTTTGTTCCTCAGATGGAGGTCGTGCGTTGAGTGAGAGTTACAAATTATTTCGCTTCTAACTTCCTCCCACTGCTTATAACATTTCTAATTTTTATAATTGCAGAGCAGCAGCTTGGAGAAGTGGCTGCTAATTAACACGCAGTCTTACTGGGCAGCGATTCAGCCACTGTTCCTTACTTCATACAGTAAATGCATTTGCACTTATAGTTATGGATTTTACAAACTGTCTTTTGAGAAGATTTATCATTGCAGCTGCAGTGATGTCATTCTTTCAGTCGTTACCCACAGCTTGTGACCAGTGTTGGAAGATTTATCGACTGGTAAAGTCGGAGTTTTTCCCTCTGGCTTGTGTTAAGGAGTGTAAAATATGAAGCGCTGGCCTGTTCAGATGACCTACAAATTGTACCTTTAAATTTCTCAAGAAATCGCCGATAGGTTATCACCTTTAATGAATATAATCCTTTTACTTTCCCTTTTGTCCTAATCCTAATCAACTCCTCTTAAGGTAATCATCCAGAAGCACAAGCTGTTCTTGCTCGAAACAAATGTGCAATGCAAAGTGAAAATGCCATTTCATATGCCAGGACTGCAGGTGCTCCACAGATTTGCTGTCTTGAATAAGCAAAGTCTTTCTCTCTCCGCTGTCATCTAACGTTCCTCCTGCACGGCCGCAGCTTTATTAGATTGGACCACTGCTGAGACGTCTTTACAAATGTGATTGAGGCAGTTTGTTTAATCACTGAGTAACAACAACCTCCGAGTCTAATGCAATCTTACAATAGTTGTCTGAATTAATGGCGGAGTTGAGTGCAGTGGGCTGATACTTTGCGGCAGCGAGTTCAACTTATTCAATCATTACGACACAGCTCATTCCTCTCAAGCTGAATCATGAATGTTTCATGAGCTCGGCATGTGAGAGAGTAGTAGCGGTGTGACCTACAGACCCGCACGTATTTAACACTCTTGATTGATTGGAGGCTGTAACCTTGATTACCAACCTGTGTTCCGTCATTTACAGCAACAGGCTTTCGCAGGCGTTTCCGTGTCTGCGTGCGAGACTTGACCTTTATCCCGCAGACGGAGAGAGGTCACACGAAGCGCGCAGATTTAAGGGTGAGCCGCGAGATGCGGCGCAAGGTGATGAGAAAAAGGATCACGCAAATCAAGTGGTGGGGAATGATTACTATGTGACCCGGGGGAGATGATGAAAAGAAAGCTCTGCACAAAGGGAGGATCAACAGGAAGAGTTTAAAAGAGACAAGGCCCCCCAGAAGAAGACTGGAGTTAAGGGAGGGAGATCAGTGCAGTAATAGAGAGAGAGAGAGATTAATAACAGCAGAGCCAGTGAAGTAGCGCCTCTGAGCCCTGAGTGGGGGAGCTACAGATGACAGAGCTGAGACGAATTGCCACCTTTTTAATTAATCGCTAACTCGCTCTCTCTCTCTCTCTCTGTCTCTGCTCACTGCACCACTCCAGACAGAACAGGCATGTGTTGGCATAGCAAACAGCACAATGAAGGAGTCTGTATTCTAAACAGTCTCTGACATGCTGGAATCACAGAAGTGAATCACGCTCCCTGTACAGTACCGGATGTGTCAAAGCGCTCACTGTCGAGACGTAAACTGTATAGAAGGCTGAGCCATCCTGAGAAGCCCACAGGTGATGACGTGTGGCGTGAGTCTGTGAGGGGTCTTTTTTTTTAATTGGTCTTTTATCTACATTCAGGATCCTCTCTCAGGTGAGGGTTGCCAGAGCCGCTCCATCTTCAAAGAGCAGCCGGCTCGCTGTTGATGCCTGAAAATGTCTATTTGAATAAAAAAAAAGTAATCTTTTTAAAAGAAAATATGTGCGCTTTGAGATGTGCAGATTACAAGGCCAGTGGAGGAATGCAATTAAATCACACTTCTTTTTTTTTTGATAAGCATTCGTGTATCAGGTGCCAGAAAAAGTCCTCTTCACCGAAGGCTTTTCTTTGTTTATCAACGCAAAGACAATCTTTTCTCCCTGAATCTCAACACGAAATAAAGTCAAACAAAAATAATTTTGTGTGCAAAAAGGAAAATCGCATCTAAAGGTCGAGTGAATATTGAATCGCTTTAAACTGTCTGTGTGCACGTTTAAAATCAGTTATTTCTGGCCTTGGAAACATAATGACTCACTCAAAGGTCCACTTTAAAGTCCGTGACCACATCTCATTGTCTCCGTCAGAGAATGGAAGTGACTCAGGTGTCTTCATGTGACTTGACATCAAGTGGCCTTATAAAGAGGGCAGAGATGTGCACATGTTCATGTGTGTGACACTCGCCTCCACCTGTGCACGCGGTCGTGTGTTTGTCTGCATGCAGAATGTCGCCGTGTTCCTTCCCTCCTCCTTGAAGCACCTCACAGTTTGTGTGTCTTTGTGACGGCTGCACGTGTCAGATGGAAAACCTCTCCTCCCACTTGTCTGCCCACCTTAGGGGGAAAACGTCTGGGATGTTCAGTGCTAACCACCCCAGTCCGGGTATTCACCACCTCTTAATGAAGAGATGAGCCCGATTGATTTTTCAGTTTGGACTATTGATCCGTCAATCTGGACTAGTGAGAGGGCATCGATAGTGGGATGGGAGCCTGTTGCTAGATACCATCACACTAAATCTAAGGATTAGGTGGTGAAAAGGAAAGAATGTTGAAGGTTTGTGCTGATGCTCTTGTGGAGGCAGGAACGGATTGAGGACAAGATAAGAATATTCAGTGAAATCAAACAGATTCTGAGCTCTGGTTTGAGTCCAGTTGGGGAAATGTGAAGGAGGGCGGCAGACAGGACAGAGGTGTGTGTGCCAGCTTGTCAGACACCCCAGAGAGCATGCAGGAGGACAGAGGAGGCTCGAGAGGAGGGAGGGAGTGTTTGAAGCAGTAAATCTGGGATGTAGATGCAGTGACAGAGTTGACTTTGTTTGACCCGATGACAACAAAAACCTGTCACTGCTACTGCTAATGCTGCAAACCCAATCCTCTCAGTGCAACACAGCATTTTCTTCCATCTATTCTCTGTTCTTCTCCCTGCATTTCATTTTCCCTGCATTTCTCTCCCCTCTTTTCAAGGCCGGAACCCCATAAAACATCTTGGAGGGGATCCAAGGCCAAATCTTACTAGAGTTAGCAATGTTTATGAAGCTGTTAATCATATTAAGCAAGGTTTGGTCAGTGGACAGTGGCACATCACCTGCAGCAGGGTCGTCTCCACCAAACTCAGCGGTGCCTGTCTGTAAAAATAAATGGCAGCAGATGTGTGCAGAGGCAGCGTAGTGAGCAGGCAGCGGAATACTGCAGTAGCATCAATATCATCTGCAGCAACCAGGGGGGCTTTCAGAATATCCTCGTTAAACTTAAATATCCCATTTCGGTGTCTCCTCCTCTCATGCTTGCTCCTGCTCTGGCTCCTGTGTCTCCCTTGTACTTCCCGTTTTTAGAAGCATTTTTATGTGGAAATGTTGAGTAGCACAAGTCAGCATTTATAAGGTCAACCTTAGCCATGTACTATGTCGTCAAAAATATCTGTATATGCATACAAGCCTGCATCAACCTACAAGGTAAATACATAAGTAATTAAAAACATACATAAAAGATATTTTATATGCCCAGAAGTCACTGCGGTGAGTGGCAGCGTTATAACTTGAATGCTGGGTAGTTTTCACTTTCACTCAACTTCAGTTATACACATAAAGTACACAGAATGAGCTCAAAGCAGCAGATAATACGAGGTAACCTTCAAACATCGTCTAATACATATAATAATAAATCCACGGCTACGCTACGCTCCTCTCCTCCTCAGCGTGTTCATGTATTGATTGCAATTATTTCCGTGTGATAGAGAAGTGTGATAGAGGAGGGCTTTATGCCTCAGGCAAATAACAATGAACCTGTTCACCGGCCGGTCCCTCTTGACCGCTGGAGGGACGGAGATTGCCTGCAATTTGTAGCAACAGAAGCTTTCGCTGAAATGAGTTAAATCCATTAAATCAAATGTGGATCATACCCACTTTTTTTTTTAAAAACATGCAATTAAATATTCCAATTCTACACTCAAAAGCCTGAGACCTCACTGGTAGAAAGATATCCCATAATGCATTGCAGCCTCTGGGTAATGGGCTTTGGCTAAGATCTCCATATCAGTGTTAAGGAGAGAGATGGATCGATATGAATCACATTCTGTGTTAATTGATGATTAATTGAGGATATTTGAAGCTTCAATCAGTGTTGTCAGAAACCCCAGGGGGCAGAGATCTACATATAATCTATTAATATATATTATTAGTGATATATTCGGCATTATAGTTCAATTGTTAGACACATTTTTCTTCGCCAGGTGTCTTACAACTGATCACTGGCGTGGCATTCACTATTTCTGTTTGCTGTAGAGGAAGGTCAGGTTCTATTTAGCTGAATATCTTATCATCTCATATCTGATTACAGCCTCCGGTGTTTCCCGGTGAAAATCTAATCTTTTTATTAGATTACATAAAGTCATCAATTCACAGAATTCATTATCAGACATGAATGTTGTGTCTAATTTCTGAGGAGGGCGTTCCGAAATGTTCAGAGAAGACTCGACATCTACGAACACTGATTGCCATCTGCTAAAGATGCCAATTTGTGGGAGGGTCTCTGATATTATTGCATTTGCATCAGCCTGTCAGTGTCAATGACTATAAGAACATCAGGGTTCTGTCTTGATTGTCATTCATATTTTATCATTATCAAATGTATATCTCATGGATTAAGGAATCTGCTTCATGTTTGCTCCGACACTTAGAGAACAAAAAAAGGGAAATGGTTGTCATCGGTCCCTGTGACCTTTGAAGAGGACTTTGATATTCTCCACTCTCTGTTTTTCACCTCTTCCTTGCAGCGCATTGTAATTCTCCTCTACAACTCTGCCTCATCCTGTCTTTCTAATCCTCTCCTCCATTCGCTTCTTTCTCAATCACCTGCTCCCTTTTTTTTTAACTCCCCGTGACCTTCCTCAGACCACACTTCCCTTCACCCCCCGTCCATTTCCTCATCCCTCTCTTCTCCTCTCATTTCTCCTGTAGTCTTATTAGCCTCTGGGTAACCCGTCAAAGCTCAACCTCAATTTCCTCCAAATGACAAAAAAAAAAATCTTAAATCAAAAGCTGACTTCCATTCTGCCTTTGAATCGGGGGTTGTCTTTCTCCAGGGCAACATAGTTTCCAATTTCCCATGTTCAGTCTGTGTTACATGAGGAAGCTTATTGTGAGGGGCCGTCACATGTTTCACATGGCCGACAGTTTCCAGGGGTTAAGCTGCGCATTGTCATTTGTCCACAGCCCGCCTGAACACGTCGCTTTAGCGGTTGGATGAGTCAGCCTTGTTACACACCTCAGGGAGCCGGTTTGCACCTTCTCTATTTCCTGAGAAACAACGTCACAAGATCACTCCCGCACAAATAGATAGAAAGGGGTCACCCATCCGAGCATATAGAAAAGAAATAGAAAAACTGGTTTATTTATTTACTCATGGAAGTTTCCACTTTTATATGTTACAACATATTATAGATGATGTTTATAAGAGGAGTGAATTGCCTGTTTGTCTGTTATGAAATGTCTTATATCCCCTTTATACATAAAAATAAACCATTATATATTGGGGAGCATTATTATTATTATTAATATTACTACCTGGAATGAGAAAGGAGTCCAGGGGTGAGATGCTGCTGTCTTATGTCTCGTGTTCATATGCATGGATGCCTCTGTGCATTTGTGAACCTTCCTCATGTCTCTACTCTGCCTTTTTCGTGAGTGATCATATCTCCAACTCGCCTGTCCCAGTCCCTGCTGAGATCAGCCACCCTGACCCCGAGGGACGACGTCAGGAGCAGGAGTCAATTGAAGCGAATGGCAAACCCGGTGCAAGCCGGCTACAGCTAAATGGAAATGTCAAGCTCACCATGGATCCCTTTTGTTTGCCTGTAGAAGGCCATATTTCACCGGAGAGCACGAGCAGAATAATACCGGTGACAATTCAGTGCTTCCGTTCATTGTCGCTCGTCTCAGTTCAGTCGTCTGCGAACACAGAATGTGAGAGAATTGACGAGCAGACCGGATTAAGTCAGGTAAAAGATTAAAGATGACTTTGATTGTTCTGCATTTTAAACTGATCTTCATCGGGAAAATTTGGAGCGGCAGCAAATGTCTGGCACTGATAAGATCCTTCTTCTTGGATGAACCCAGTGAGGCTGCAGGTGTATACACAGCACACAGGGCCAGCTTCGAGGAAGGAGCCAGTGTGAGTCGACAAGGAGCAAAGTGGATTGCTGAAATGAGCTACAGACCAAAACAAGAAATCAACATAAAATAAATGAGCTAACTCTGCAGACGACGGACCTGTCAAAGGTCACGTATGTCAACAGGTTGCAATCCTAACGTGATTCTAAATTCCTAAAGACCTTGCAGAAATGCGATCTTCAGCTGTCCTCTCTAGTTAATCATCTTGTGACCTGGATTTATCTCGAGACCCCTCGAGGCCGTGATCGACTACACATGGTCAAACTGAGCAGTTCTATTTCCCCGCAGCGATCGTGTAGAATGACACGGCCAGGGACTATATCAGTTAGCTTGTTCTATCATTCAACACAGCGAGGACCAATAATATATAATGATACTCATCATCGATCTCCTGAGGAAAAGAAAAATGGATTCAAAAACAAAATCAATCCATCAGCTCAATTTGTAAATATATAAATTGGCTTGTTGACTCTTGTAAACTGCCGCGGCGTCTCGTTAGGGGTTATTGATAGTCTCTATGTTAATGAACTGGCACATGTGTAAGGATCTGTGTGTTTGCTTGTGTTCTCAGGTGTACAGACATGTGTTAACGTGTGTGTGTGTGTGTGTGTGTGTCTTCTGCTGCACATCCTCCAGTCTGGCAAGGACATCGCTAGTCGTCATCTGGAGTCGACTTTGTAATTTGCAATCAGCTGATAGTGGCTGAGGCTGTGAAGTGTGATGTCCCAGACCCGGAGATGCCATGTTTAATTCAATCCCAGATATATTACCCAACAGGAGACAAGATCAAACACCTGCGATGTATGAACAGAGACGGCCGCTAAGTGCTTTGAGTGATGCAAATCAATGTCAGAGGCATCTTCATCAGTGGAACCGGTCTGGTCATGGCTTCCATCTGCACTAGCAAAGCTCCACATTTGATCATATTCATTTACAGACTAGCATCATAGAGGGCAGCAGAAACCAGCCTGAAATAGAACATATTACCAAATGTTGACAAGGCGAATGAATTAGAAAGACACATCCACATTCATTCATTCATTCACACGTTTCACTGAGCTGCCTGTTGAAGCCGAAAGGCAGCAGAGAGAGAGATAGCTAATTGTTGTGATTATAAAAAGAATTAATCCGGCGGAATGGAAGTAGGTCATGTGCCATCGTGGGACAGTGTGGAGGGAAGGTCACATGTGGTAGTCATACGTCATGAACGACTAGGAAGGTAGTCCACATGAGATGCAGTTGAAAGCTCGGAGGAAGACCCAGACCCAGAGTTGATTGCTGACATTTTTCTTTATTTTAGATGATCAAATGGGGAAATTTGATAAACCAAGAGAAACTAGATTTTTACAATATTTCTACAGTGTATTGTTCATTGTTCTACATCCCAGTAATCCAACTAGTACCTTGCTCACTCTGTCCTGTAGGTAAAATAAAGGCTTTTTCAAAGCTTTGAATTCTACCGTCTGACAGAACAATCCTGGATTGAAGGGGGTGTGAAAAATATCGAATTTATTTGCCAAGCTGCAGTTCCTCGTGCGAGACAGAAGCTGTGCTCCTCTGTGTCTGATTCAGACACCCAGCGGTCCCGCTGTGGTAAAAGCAGCGGTGGGATAAATCCCATTGTGGCCTTTCCACGTGTCCACGTGACTGCATTCCTATTAGCAAACGACGATAGAGCAGCCGTCCGCATCATCCAGAGCTGTCAACCTGTGAAAAGGAGACGCGGAAGAAAGCAAGAGAGATTAAATCAATAGATGGACAATGGTGACATGGAAAGTGAAACGTTTCATCTTGCAAGAAAAGACAAAAGGGTGTTTGATATATTGAGAAGATTGAAATAGAGAGACAGACCCTGAGACATGGGGTGTCCTTGTGCTTTGTCTTAGGGGGTGAAATTGCCGGCGGCAGGACGGCAGTCAAAGTAAACTCAGCAGATTGCCGAGTCCGTGATGCTGCATGTTGCCCTCCTGTTTTTTGTTGTGGCTTTGCTCATTATTAGAGATAACAATTTCGCCCAAGGCCGAGGCACGGGCTGCTGCAATTACACAGCAGGTGTAAATGATGGGGAAAAGGGAAGGGGGCAATGAACAGAGGAAGGAATTCAAAGTAGGAGAGCTGGTTGAACAAGGTACAGACTGATTATAGAGTGTAAAAGATTTTAATATTTTCTGAACAGGGCGAAGCAGCCTGCACCCAACCTGGTAGATAAGATGAAGCTGCTGATGAAAAATGTAGATGCAATTTCAAAGGTTTTTCTTCATTTTTCTGTCTGTGTTACCGTCCGCAGTGCTGCAGCCGAGTTGCTTATAAACCGTTTCTGTGTAGTTTGTTGCCTCTTTTTGAGAACTTGCTCACTAACAATCAATTTCTCTGCTTCCTTCCTTGCCCTAACCTGCACCCATTCCTTTTCCATCCTCACCATAATTCTCATACTTCCCCCTACCTCAACATCCTTCCTCACCCTAGCCAACATCCTAACTGTGGTCATCCTGTCCCAGCTGGTGCTGCGCCGTCAGAAGTCCTCCTACAACTATCTCCTGGCACTGGCAGCCGCCGACATCCTCGTCCTGCTCCTCATTGTTTTCGTCGACTTCATACTGGAGGATTTTATTTTGGCCATGCCGCTGCCACCGTCCATAAATAACGCCGTGCAGGTACTGGAGTTCTCCTCCATCCACACCTCCATCTGGATCACCGTACCTCTCACCATTGACCGCTACATCGCTGTTTGCCACCCGCTGCGCTACCACACCGTCTCCTACCCTGCCCGCACACGAAAGGTGATATTCGCAGTGTACATCGGGTGTCTGCTCTCCGCAGCACCTTATTACTGGTGGCCGGAGCTTTGGCACAGCCTGTCCGGTGTTGACAGCGGTGTCGGAGGGGAGAGCAACAGAAGAACTGTGGCTCAACATGTCCTGGTTTGGGCCCACTGTGCCACCGTCTACCTTCTCCCCTGCACTGTCTTCTTCTCCCTCAACGCCGTCATCGTACGTAAGCTACGCAGGCGCCGCAGCTGCTTCCGCCTGCGCGGCTACTCTACCGGCAAGACCACCGCCATTCTCCTCGCCATCACCTCCATTTTCGCCGTGTTGTGGGCACCGCGCACCCTCATGATCCTCTACCACTTCTACTCCTCTCCTCCCGCCTCACAAGGCGCCAGCCGACTGCTCCACATGCTCACTGACTTGGCGAACATGCTAGCATTGCTCAACACCGGCGTCAACTTCTTTCTCTACTGTTTCATCAGCAAGCGCTTCAGGGGCATGGCGGCGAATGTGCTGCGGGCGTTGGTCCACTGCCGGAAGCAGCCGCTGCCATTCTATGCCAGCCACAATTTCTCCATCACAAGCAGTCCCTGGATCTCGCCGGCTAACTCCCACTGCATCAAGATGTTGGTGTACCAGTATGACAAAAACGGGAAGCCCATTTGCATTTCCTCCTGAGTCCCCAGCCACCTGCAGCCGCCCCCCTCCCTCAATCCATGGGGAAATATTTGGGCTTTTATCTCCATGGCAACCAGCTTTACCTGCATGGGACCCTCTGAGGCTCGGAAATGTCAACATGCCCGGTGGGAACAGAGGCGACAGTTTAGCTAGCTTTGAGCGATAACACAGTGGTAGGCTAGCAAAGCTGGAAAAGCAAACAACAGACTCGTGCTTGGCAGGAAACGGGCGACAACAGTCCTGTTCTATAAAGTAATCACAAAAAAAAGCAGCAACCATCAAAGGGACGTTGATTGTTTCCACCATGCAAAAAAGAAAAAAAACAACAGTGACTGACTGCCGCTTGAGTGAGCGACTCCAGACTTTGTTATTGCCAGGATTCACCGGCTGATAAAGGCGTATCACCTCCATCTATCCCTGGCTTTTATGAGCCACCGTTTGTAACAGCGCCAGAGTGACAGCTACATGTTGGTGAGGCATCAGACGCCCGGTGACATTAGTTCATTAATGGATACTCTCTGTTGTACACGGACGCAGACAGTGAAGAACTTTGAACAGCTGCGTCTTTGTCTGCTGGGAGTCATTTCCAGAAAGCAGTGATCCAGTCAGAGGCGGGGTGCTAAACATCTCACCTCAGGAGGTGATTCACTCAGGCCACTGATGTGTCCACTGCCCACAGCTCTGAATGTCTCTAAAGCAACGTAGATCGGCGCTGTAATATCCAGTTTAATATGCAGGGGAGTCCCAAACACATCTTAATGTGGGCTTTTATAAAGTGGACAGCCCAACCTGACGTTGTGTGAGCTCCTCATAGCAGTGCAGATCACTTACAAGCCGGCGCTCGCTAAGTAAGACCAAGTAATCCCACATCCAAGCTCACAGATTGTTCTGGCAGTGTGCATATTGTTGGTTAAATATTTATCGATGGTAGACTTGACTGTTATTGTAGCTTTGACAAAAATACAAAAATATGTCTTGGGTTCGTTCGTGGCTCCGAGCTGTCGTTAGTGATCACAAATCCAATATTAGGAAGAGGAAATTTCTGCTATAGTAGATAGTCCTCTATTAACTATTAATGGACCTCGCTGATTAACTTATAGCCATTATCTTGATGAATATAATGAATGTAATTGAGCATCTCTTTAACCCTTTATCTGTCTGAGACCAAGAAAGAGAGAGTGAGTGAGAGACGGACGGAGAGACAGAGAGAGAGAGGACAAACAAATGCTACTCTTCCTTTCAGTCCCAATCCAAGGTTTTCTCTCCCATGATGCTGCAGTGAATTCGCATCACGTACACCAGCATCTGTCTCATTGCTGCCCGAGTCCCGCCTGGTACAATAAATGTAAACACACACGCCTCGCACTCAATCGCCCACAGAAAGAAGACATTGAGATCGATACACATCCTTTCTTTAGACACCTCGGGGCATTAGCAGTATTCATTTATCCAGCAAGAATGAAGCTGTGCTAAAGGCCAGAATTCTGCTGATACCTGCCTGGAGAGATCAGACACTTCGGTTTTTTTTTAAATGGATAAGCCTCTAAATCTGATGAGTGTTTGGGGCGACTGTCATAGTTGATAAAGTCATGCCCTCCAAACTCTTGTACAACACTCACACATCTGACACGCTCACCTCAGCAACTAATGAGGCAAAAACTGCCTGCAGCTGAGAATCAGTATTAGGAGTTTTGGATATTGTTCATGTCACTTATAATAACATTTAACCTAACGGGTCATTTACGCGACGAGGATGCAGCTCTTCATTAAAGATTTGTCTGTGTACTTATCCCATTAGGGGGATTATAGTTATCAGCCTGTTTATCAGATACACCAGTTTAACATGATGAAGACATTCAGCAACTGGAAGTCCAAACAGAACTTGCTGTTGTTGCAATCAACATTTGAGTAACATCAGTACGATCTAAAACAATGAAGAGAACCAAACATGTCATCGTATACAAATGGGATATTAACACAAAGGTCACTAAATTAAAAGTACTTGTTTTTGTTGCTGAGTGGTTTGCCCTGACTGCATAGACCTCCTTCATTACTGCACCAATTACATGATTTAGATCCCTGTGAGTCATTTCAATACCCACTCATGAGGAATCAGGGCCGAGGATGAAAACACTGGAGTTACCCTTTAACATGAAATATGTGAATGTGACGATAGCAAACAGGGTCGCGGTTGTTAGACCAAAAGAATAGCTGCACTTTCAGAGATGTAACTTTTGGTACACAGGAGAAGTAATTCAAACCTTTAGATGAGGTCAAAATGTGCCTTGAAAAACGGGAAATATTATCTCTTAATGCAAGGCCCAAAAAAGTGTTGTAAACGATCTCAGCAATATAAAGGTTGAGCAACATTGGAAACAGACAGTCAGAGCTACGTTCACAATTCCTGTATTTTGCAGAAGTGTACTGTATGTGTACGTCGAAGTGTTGATGTAATAGTCATGTTGACGTCCATGTCCTTTAAAGATTATTACTCCCCTGTTCCACTTTAGTTGTGCACCCGGGCAGTAACTGGCTTCCACACATTCAATTCCTATTTCCTTTTTTTTTTCCACATAAATTGATTTTTTCTTCAAAATTGCAAAGTGAATGAGGGAGTTCAGGCGGCCACCTGCTTCTCAGCTTCTTCACATTGTGCTGTTCCCGCTCGTCCT
Source organism: Macroramphosus scolopax (assembly GCA_901007825.1). Classification (NCBI taxonomy): domain Eukaryota; kingdom Metazoa; phylum Chordata; class Actinopteri; order Syngnathiformes; family Centriscidae; genus Macroramphosus; species Macroramphosus scolopax. The sequence continues at coordinate 32,666 of CAAKHC010002891.1, read as the reverse complement.
TCTCTCCTCCCTCTTCATGTCAAACGCTGGCGCCCATAGTTAATTTCACAAGGCTCTTCTTCACCGGTTAACTGAAAATCTTGAAGTCGTTTGTGCTCACTCCATCATTTCTCAGCAGAATTGATCCGTTTGGTCGGGATCCCTGAGTTGAAGCTGGAAGATGTCGAACATTATTTGATCGAGATGAATAACCGAAAGGTTGTTAACCAGTCAGTGAGCACCTCGACCTCCAGGCCATCACAAAGGCAGCAGGACATAACATTTCATTCAGTGTTGAACACTAAATTAAGTGCTATAATATCTGTCAGTATTCTCTAATGATTAAACACTAATTAAATAAGTAAAATCACAAAGAAATAGCTTACAAGCCTGCGGTGTTCATGTCAGATCAATGTTACCCTTTCCACTGTTTCCTCCATGTTAATGTGACATTTGTGATAGAACCAGGGCCGCCAGCGTTCCTCATTCCCCCAGACCTCCAGGGAATCAGGCAGGCATGCTGGGAAACCAAAGCAGAGGGATGAGGGGGTGGGTGGGTGGAGAGAGTGTCACATGCAGGTGTCTCTTTATCTCCCACGTGAGACGTTCGAGCGCAGGTGGGAGGCTGTGTGTGTGAGAGCGGCTGATGCCAAGAAATCTAGCCCATTATGAGGAGAAAATGCCCAGGATCTATATTTCCTACAGCCAGATATTAAAAAGATAAACATAAATCAATCACAGGGGAGGATTGTACTCTGCTCTGCTCCGTCTCCTCTCTCTCTCTCTCTCTACCAGCTGAGCTCCACAGTGTGTTTGTACATAATGTCAGTGTTAGAGAGGAGGAAGCTTTAAAAGTGTTTGTGCCATAGGACCTGTAATGTATAAAATCAAACATGTATTTATACTAAATGATGAATATATGACGAATATAACTGCACAGTATTATAACGATGTGTTCATGAATGTACAAACGACGCTTCTGGCAGTTTTCTGATTGTGATTTTCTACACAATGACCCTTTTTTGATCCGTCTTTTACCTCTCTTCATGGCAGTGTTTCAAAACTGTGTTTTTAGATCGTACCGGAGTGATTATAGGCTTGCATAATTCATTTTCCTCCTAATGAATGTATAAAGAGTAAGTATTACTGTGCTGTGAGAAAGTATGCAGAAAAGTATTGGCTAATATTCATATTTTTCATTAAAGAAATAAAGAACTGTCTCTCTGAGGACTGAGATGAAGCGCTGCTGATGATTTGTATCCCTTTTTTTCCCCAAGTGCAAAATTACATTTTAAAATTTAAAGAGAAGAAAGAGAAAGACATCAGGGAACAGACAAATGTTTAAAGGTGTAGATTTCAATCTGGCAGCGCCTCTTTATTCGATTTGGACATTTGGTTACACATCATGACTCGCGTATTTCAGTGACACTAAGAAACACCAACACAGCTTCTGCCTCAATGAAACATCGGATACTGATGAATGGATATGAGGAGTTTTACTCCAGGAGGGATTACCTTCTAACGTCACCCCCCCCCCCCCCCCCCCCCCCCCCCCCACCCCACCCCCCCCCCCCCCCCCCCCCCAGAC
>CAAKHC010002891.1:14480-31079 GCA_901007825.1 Macroramphosus scolopax | reverse complement strand
CCCCCCCCACCACCACACACACACACACACACCCCAAAGTGCTGCAGACATTATGAAACTTTTAATGTCATTACAATTGACTTTTGAAAAGTTGTTGCTATCTGAATACTTAAAATCGCAAATCAAGTTTTTGTAAAGTTTTGATTTAAGGATCCATAAATTCTGAATGATTTCTGGGACGTGCTGTGTAATTTGGCACTCTCCTTATAATGGCTACTGGGGCTCGAAATTAACGGCGTCCTGATGTGCCAGGGCCACTAAAGAAATGATTTGAGACCGAGCTGTTGAGACAATGAGAGAGAAAGTATCTCTCGCTTTGCTTCGCTAAAATGGAAATACTTTTCAGCCATGATGAACTCAGCGAACCTGTTGTGAAGTGAAGAGGGTTGTTGCTAAGCAGACTATCAATAGTTGTTATTTGATTGTGTCATTTGCTGTGCATTAGCGGAGTGCGTGATGTTATGCCGTGCAAAGTTTACCAAATTATCAGTAGGACTAATAATTTTTATGGGCATCTAACGTTGGCGTTACATAATCAGTTCAATGAATAAGAAATTAAGTACACCTGTGCTCACACAAACCAGTGTAACCTTATGTAGATCTAGTCTAACTCAGGTTTAATCACTGTTCTAAATTCATCCACTGCCCGACCTGTAACCATGGAAATATTGGGGTGATGGTGGAAAAAAGATAGTTTTGAGCACAGGAAGACTATTCAATTAATAAGTTGTTTTAATTATTAATCTATTCCAATCAAATGCCCATGCAACCTCCAGAGTCTTGTATTTGCTGCCCTGCAGCTGCGGGTTTCCTGCAACTGAATGAGTTATTACCTTGTATGTTTCCTGTGGTTTTAATTAGAGATGATCCAATATCATCTCACAGCCGTCTGGCTGTTATTATTAATAGTAAATAAATATGATATAATGTAAATAGTAACTCATGAAGACAAGACGTTAAGATAGTTTTTAATTACAGCTCTTCCGCCTGCTGGTACGGCAGGTTTGTTTATGTGTTTATGGACCGCAGAACGCTAATTTGAAAGAGTGAATGAAATCTAGATCGCCGTCAGAGAGCAGCAGGCAGCAAGCAGCAGACCGTGAAGCGTTCTTCGTGGCTGCAGGGGATTCTCAGGTTGGTACTTCCAAGGTTCTACCAGTATCTGAATTTTACACCAAAGAGTAACACTCGACTGAATATACACAACTTGCAACTCGCCTCATACAGCCTTACATATACGTCGTTATATGCAGATATCCAAACTCCCATTGGAGTTTTTCTTGCAAAGGAAAATCCTGTTCGTCATTGTAGCTCCAAATTAAAAAGACATCTCAAAGGAATTACGGTAGCATGAAATTGTTGATCTACAAAATACAGTTACAGACTATAGCCCTTTGTGTGACTTGCATCTTGTGTACCGACTTTCTCAGTTGACAGAATTAGAGTCTTCTCAGATAAAATCCTGACACAGCACATGTCAGGATTTCTGCTGTGTCAGCACTACATTTTCCTCAGCAATTCACACTCCACCTGTGAGGCGGCAGGAAGAGGATGGAGGACGGACGTACAACCTGACCCCGATATCGAAGCATCTTAAACACCCTGCATGGCAGCTACAGCGCGTCAGACTGTGTGGGTGGGCCTGTCAACGTGATCAGTCGCTACACTGTACAATGTGCTGAAAAACACCGCTTTGTTGTTCCACAGCGGCAGTTTAACTGTAACAATCTGGGGGATAATCACCAGCTCTGAGATGGAGGATTCAACTGTGTATGTGCCCAATTAAGTCTTGACAGCAGAGCTGACTCAGGCGACACTTTGTCCCTGTCAACTTCAGGATAGGTGAGAAACGAAGCATAGTGCACAGTCGAACAAACACACACGTTAGAAGACACTATTTCATGTGCCTGTAATCTCCTCTCATTGAAGTTAAATCAACACAAGTGCTTTCCAACTCTCCCCGGTTACACAGGCGCAGTCAGCCAATAGCTGTCTCGCTCATAATCGCAGTCAACCAATCGTCAATACACACAGCTCATGAAAAGCTAATTAACACCCCTCTCACACAAAAAAAAAGTCAACCTCCTGCCACACAGCACATTTCCCTGCACAAACAAGTCACCAGCTGCTGAATCTGTGTCTGTCTCAGAGCGACAACCAGCGACTGGCTTCCGTACAAGAAAAACCACATCACTGCATTAAACAGGCTGAGGTCACTCCACTTCTCACCTGTTCTGTTACATAAAGTAGGTCTATCTGATAAATTGCCTGTCAGTCCGTAACTGACGCTCATGTGTAACTTATGCAAAGAAAGATGCAGCGAGCGATAAGGAGAAAAAGTGATGTTGAATAGGTATAGAAGGATAGAATGAAATGGCGGTGGATGAAACAGGAGAGGGACCGGTGTTTCTCCCTGCCGTGTCTTTACAGTGCGGTGCTGCAGTAATAAAGATGGATGAGCTTGTCTGCCGCTGTGATTGGGCTGCTGCTGATTGTTAGGGTGTTGCGCACATGCAAAGATGTATATATTATTTATTTCGGACCTTAGGCGACTGCGTACGTCTTAGTGCAGGGAAACAGAACAAGGTGTCGAAGAACAAGAGATGCATCAATACTGCAAAATGAATATTTCTACACCTATATATATATATATATATCAAGGATATGAACTGTATCTGCTGTATATGACCAAAGAAGGGACAATAAATCATGCCATGGAGAACAAGTCTGCAGGAGTTTAACAGTTAAATTGCCCGAAAGGATGTAAAAGGATCCAATACTGCAAACCTTTGTATAGTCAAATAATAACAATACAATGTACATATAATGTATATTGTCAGAATAAATGCAAGGTCATTTAGCCACAGTTAAATCAACAGTTGTTGTTAGACTCAGAAGGGATAATAGATGGAGGAAAGAGGAAGAGAGGAGAAACTTCTCCGAACTATTTAAAGTTAAGTATCAGAGTCCCCATGGTCATGAAAAACTGCCTGTGATACAAACCGTTTATGAGCTCTGCCTCTAAGTCCCACAAAGTCCTTGAGACTTTGAACGGGATCCGTGTGATTGATTGTATCGTACTTGGTGCCAAGATCAAGGGGGACGAGGATGGCGAGCACCAGCAATAGTAAGCATGACACCAGGAGCTTCATGTTGTAGATTTACCTCCGCAAATCAATTCGAATTTCAATTCAAATGGAATTTTATTGGCATTAAAGCGCAAAAACCAATGTTGACAGAAAAATCATTTTTAAACAGTTTGGTCACATTTTTGGACAATAAAGCTGCAGAGCATTAATTGACATCACAACTGACATTAGGAGGTACGAATTTTGTTCACAGGACAGGCGCTGGCACCTTGAGGTATACGTAATTATTCTCTGGGGCGATGCAGCCTCAAAGTTGCCCTGGTTTTCCAGCCCACAGCTTTACCGTTTCTGTTCAGTCCTTTTCTCATTAAAATCCTTGTTTAAGTGCTGCAGGCGGCTTTTAAAACCCCGCTGCAATTGCTCAGCATCAAACAGTGCCAAATGGGAAGAAGCTATATAGTTATATAGCATGTAGCTGGTGAGCACAGCAGCTGAAGGTCACCTCAGGACTCCGAGAGGAGGGAGAGTAGGACAGTCGTACATTCATCAGGTGGACACAAATACAGGTACATTGACATGTTTCTTAAAAAAACAGGATGCAATAAGGTTAACAAACTTGGTCTCATTTGACTTACAGACGTGCATTGCAACATATATATTTTTAACATTAAATTCAATAAATGTGTAAACCCAATCCATGCACGCGATCGTTGGAGTCCAAAACTGTCTACCATCACAAGTCAAAAGCAATCATGCTTTGTAGTCATTTTGTGCTACTTTGTGCTACCAACAAACCATACTGAGCCTCTCTCTTTACAATCAGCCAGGAGCTTCATGCAGCCCTCATGCCTTTTTTTTTCCTGAGAGAGAGAGAGATGACCAATCCATGCTAATCCCCCTTTCATCCCATTTTGTCCACCTCTACAGCTGCCTCGCCGCTGGTCCTGAATACCTGCCTGTTTAATCTTCTGTATTACCCACTGTGCCACCCCCGCTGCTTTCATCTAGCTAAACACACCACCTTGATGTTGGAGTAGCGCTTAATTCAGGGTGGTTAGAGCTTCAAACAAGCTGCAACCACTATCAACGACGGGAACAAAAGGTCGCCTGTGAAGTTGACGCCGGAAATAGACGTGTGGTTTTTTGTCTGCGCGGTTTGGTGTGATTGTGTACAAGCACCTGACAAATGTATTCACGTCTTGTGTCATAAAAGACGAGTTTAAACCCCGAAAGACCAGAAACCAGTGCAGTGTGATCGGTGGATATTCAACCATGTGGTGCAGGAGACGCTTAAAATATGACAAGACAAAAGCTCTTTTTTCTTGCACAGTGTAGCCTCGGATCAAAACAATGAAGTGAAGTATAATGAGAGAGTTCAGCAGCTGCCTTTAGAAATGTTATGCAGGGACAGATGAGAACCCCCCTGTCCTCCTGAGGGACACATTGGGACATGATGGCAAAGGATGGCCACAGCGGATGGACAGAGGAAGTCTTCTTGCTGACTGACCCATGATGCCATCCATTGCCTCTTTACTTTAGTCCAGTAGGCCAGACACACAAAGGTGCAGATAATGCAGATAATGCAAGAGTGTACTAAGATAACCTTTCTATAATGATAACCCCTGCAAACACCCTTCCTCCTCCTCCTCCTCCTCCTCCTCCTGGTAATTCTCTTCTTTCTGAAGAGTGCTTGCTAATCATGCATCAGGTTAAAGCCCGCCCTCTCCTTAATCATAACTCAAATAGTTTATCAAAATGCACAAGCACCAAAAAGAAATGGCAGCAACAGCAATCCGTCAAAATAGCCGAGCTGAGAGGAAACTGCTTATGTGACGAGGAGCAGAAGCAGCCCGACGCAACGGCATTCTGCTGATCAGCTCCATTTTTCTTTTACGAGTTGTTTTTTCAATCTGCAAACCCAGTGACCCGACGTTTCCGTGCTGTTGTGTTAGTCAAGGACGCCTCATAGATTTTGCATCTAATTGATGAAAAAGTTTGTTTTCCTGAAAGACTCTCGGCGGTGGGATGAATGCTGGTCGGTGTTGACTCGTTGTAATTAGACGTGGGAAACACGCTGATTAAATATTGCAAATTCAATCACTGTCCATAATCAAGTGGGTAATAAAACAAAGCCTGATGTTCAGATTTATCAACAATGATGTGCTGATAGAAGCAACAAGTGAATCCTAGTTTTTTGATCACTGCTTGTGAGCGTATTTCATTTTGTGATGAGGTGTCATAAGCACCTTCAGCATCACCTACATCACCAAATACACACCCACAGTAAAGGACATTGCAAGAGGAAGAAGATGGTGACACCTACTATGTGTGTTTGTGACTGTGTGTGTGTGTGGGACCGTCCTCCAAAGCGCCCTTTAACACCCTCCAGGGAGCTCCCTTTGAGCCTCTCACTCTCCCCGGTCGGAGGACAGGAACCCAGAATGCCGCACCTAATCTGGCACAATGACAACCGCTAACACCGAGGACTATCCCGTTTGACACAGAGCAGACTCCAAAGACAGTTTGTTCCCCCGTGGCCAGCTGTTGCCCCTGTGCATCTTCAAAGAGCGGTGAACAAAGAGGGGGGCTGCGAAAGAGGGGAGGTGGATAGGGAGAGACAGATTGATGATGAAGAGGAGTAAGTATCGAGTGTGACAAACCAAAAGGGATAAATAAGCACCAGGTCCCTTTCATTTTCTCATAAACTCCAGCAGGCTTCTGGCTGCAGCGTGTCAGTGAGGGATGGACGTCAATAATGTGACACATGATATCATTTCGGAAGCCACACAGGAGGTGGACATGCATCAGTTAGCATCGAGCCATAAGAGATTTCCTGCTATTTAATGCTCTTCATTGCCCCCCCTCTCCCAGTGATTGGTTTTTATAATCAGCAGATGTAAATGTGAACTTGCTGACAGCCCATCAATCACATTGCGGGTGCAATCTGCAGCTCGGCACGTACCAGTAGACATATCATGCCGTCAATAAGCTTTTTGGACAATTGGATATATCTCTGCATCACAGTTATATGTGACATTGGGAACTTTCCATCGCAGACGTGCTCAAGCAAGTCATACGTGTCGGGTGCCATGAAACAACACTCAGCTGTCTGTTTTTGTTTCTATCACTCGACTATGATGTCTGATATGACGTGTGTGGATAAAATCTTGACATACAAATTGTATTCTTTCACCAGTCCAAGTTATTCTGATATATATATGCAGTGTGGAACGGCAGTAAACCACTACTTGCTCCTTCTGATGTTTTAAAGTCGTATGAAATGTCATTTAAGGTCCACTGGTGAACACACAAGAGCCAGAAAGGCCTCGCTATCATGGGTTGATGATTATGTTAGCACTCAGTCAGCGTGTTCCAGACCAGGTGCTGGGCAAGACAAGAGGTGAGTTGTAGGCTCTGATCGGGGAGCCGTAAAAAAGTCCTAGAGATAAACGGCAACCTCAATAGTAGCAGTTACATATTGGTAATGCCTTTCTGTGTCTGCACATTCAACCGCACTCACACAGCCTCACACTTCTCGAGCCTCGGGTCACTGAGTTCTCTGTGTTTAGCAGTCTGGAGAGGTGGAAGCAGACTGTCAAATCAAAATCCTTCCCCTGTACTCAATGCAAACCAGTGTGATTAATTGATACGTCCAGGGGCTGTAAAGGCTCCAAATAAGTTGTCGTTACTGGTCCCGGGGGCGTCTCTCTTTGTCGTAGTTCCGAACAGATCGCACTACCATTTACCTCGCTAAGACCTTGCAGTTATGCGTCCTCATATATTAGATGTGATCCAAAACTCATGGGGCTAAAGTTCATTTGTGGGTGGCAGCGGCAAGACCAGCAATTCCTATCTTTGATTGAAGAAGTAATCAGAGCTGGTGGTTAAGCCCAGTCGTTTAATATTCCGATCAGTCCCCTCTTTGCAGAGAAATCTTCCTGGTCTAATAGCAGCACAGAGCAGAAAGTGCACTCATTATTTTTAAAAGTCATTTTCAGTTTGACAGTTGTAAACCCCCTCTACTGGATCTCTGGGGAACTACTGCTGCGAATTACCAAGCAATTCAACAACTGTTTAAAGTAATTAACTATCAAGAAGTGCATTTTTTCAATCATTTGTACTCTTCATTAAAGGTGCACTTCACACAACTAGCACGTCCTCTGATACAACACCACTAATCACAGTGTAAAGCTACTGGATCTGTCTCTTGAAGTAAAATGCAAGAATTTGGTTTTAATTCATTCAAAAAGAGCTTAACAGTCTCTTTAATCGGTGGCTGCAGCAGTCCTGGTTCTGGCATTCTAAGGGCCACGGCCTAAGGACGAGGAACTCCACAGTCATCCCACAGACGTCTGAGAGCTTTCTGTAGCACACAAACAAATCATTTGAGAATTCACTCAACTTGTCCAATAAAGACAATCAGTGGTTTGCGGCGCAATTAGGCACAAGCGGAGAGGGTTGGCCGATAAATCCATCACACTTAGTGACGGGGGTTATTTAATGACACTCACTAATCTATCAGAGATGAGGGAGAAGATATGTGATTGTGGGGGCGGAAAGACCCATGAGAATTGGAAGAGGCAACGCAGGTGAGCAATGCTCCCGCCAATGTGCAATAAAGGGTCCGAATTTCACTCAAATGGTCGAGATTCTGTATGTTAGAATAAACTACACAACAGTTTATATGAACAATTAATTGAATGATCAATTAAGTCCATGAACAGAATATTAATTGTAAAAGGTCATAAAAGGTATATTTCACATAAACGTTTCATGGTTCCAGATTTGGAAATGTGAGGATTAGTTGCTTTTTCTTTCAATAATTGTTTTACGTTGACTTGAATTTTGATCATTTTAAATAATGTATCATTAGTTTGGAAGTTCTCACTATTTTAATAATTATTAGAAACCAAACATCTATTGATAAATGGAGAAAATGAACAGATCAGACCAGTTTATAATGGAAATATGTTTATTTTCTTGAATACAAAGCTTGTTTTTACATTATACATGGGTAATAACAATTTAACGAAATGATATATTATAGTATCCAATTCACAGGGGCACTGTGAGCACTTATATATATCCTTAAGTATATTTTCTCATTATATCTGCATACTTTAACTTAAGTATCATTGTAAAGTCAGAAGTACTTCCACAGTGTCGTGTTCTTCCTTCTCAGGGAAAAGTAAATCCTTCCACACCAAATTGTTTCTTACGCTGCTCCATGTTTGGTGGACAGTAGGTGGCAGCAATAATATCAACAAGTCGTTCTGAGTCTTAGTCACAAACCCAGAAGAGGAAGAGGGAGGAGGAAGGAGAGGAGGAAGGTGTGTTCTCTGCTTATGGGTGTGTTGCTATTGCAACAGCTACAGTCGAGTTCTCTTCTGCTGTGCTGACTTCTGCTTGGACTCCAACAAAGTTTCCTCCATTGTTCAGGTGTGTATTTGTCAACTTGAATTCAGTTCTTTAAGTCATTAATGGAGAAGTTAGTTAACTTTAGTTCTTGTCTTGTGTTAGTCTGCCTCTCTAGTTGAGTCAGTCTTTATGCTCAACATCTACATGATGATAAAAACCAGTGAGCCGATAATAAGTTGTTGGATTGACTGTTGATCATGTTGAACATGCTCAGGTCCCTCGTCTGTGGAGATGCAGCAGAGCCTCAGTGTTAATGAGTTGCAGCAGATGTGGGGAGGCTGGACCGACTTGTTAAACCGCGTATACGATGACCCCAAGGTGACCCCAAACCCTGCATCAGGCAGCGGAATGAGCTCAGACCCTGTCTTTTATTTTGTATACAATCAGTCAGGAGCCGCCTGCCAGAGGACTGACAGTGACAGCTGCTTGTGTCTGTTCCACAGGTCGCTCAGCTGATGAACACCAGAGTGGGGCTGTACCTCAGCAGCCAGCCTTTCATAGCTCTGACAGTGTTACTGTTCATTACCATGGCTGCACTGCCTGTTGGACTTTTCCTAGTTTTTGCTCTCGTGACAATGATTATCTCAGCTGTCGGCTTTGTTTTCGTTGAGGGTGAGTGGAATCATGGTTCAGATCATGTTTTATAACAACAAAAAGGTTTGATTTTTCTCTGTTGTGCTCAGTGTCCCTGTTGCTGGTCGTTGGGGGGACTCTGCTGTGTACGCTCTCCGGCCTCGCCCTCTTCTCCGTCCTGGTGTCATCCATCTTTAATATTCTCTACATCACCATCTACAACATCCTCGACTACTATTACCCACATCTGACAAAGGTAAGACTGGTGAATGCACGCTAAAGATTAGTGACCTACCTACTGATGTTACACAGTATAACCATCAATAATAATGTGCCATCGATTTAAAAATACATCCCAGTACATGTTTATTCACGTGTGTGCTGATCGATGATACGAATCATCAATAAATTGCAGACACACGTTGATAAAGTGACTCTGTGACGATGCCGTATTGCGTGTTTCTATGTTGAATTCATTATCTGATGCTTATTTCTAATTGCTACCAGGGAATGAAAGTCCATTGGAGCGAGAGCGGGTGTGAAACTTCAGGACTTAAGGAAATGAAGTAGCTTGTTTCTTCCCCTAAATCAGCACTACTGAAAGCTTGGTGGTTGAATCCCGGTTGGAATGTCATAAGAGAAAACAGATATATATAAAGCTCAATGCATCCCTGATGTTACTGTATGACTAAATGTTACAAAATATTTTTCTATATGCAAAAATATATATTTATATATTGTGCAATAAACTTAAAATGTCCAAAAACAATAAAGCACGTTCTAACTAATATTACAGCAGGCATATGACATCAATGCAAGCCTTGCACGACTCCATTATGGGCTGAAAATGTCTTTTATATGTTGTTTTTTTTGCAAAAAAATGGAACACAAATGCACTACGACACAGACGTTACACATTCATATTTGCTTGTTACCTGATGTACCTGCCTGCAGTGTTGTGTTGTAATACAGCATCCAATAAAAGCTCATCAGGATGAATATTTGTTTTTGTTTCCTGTCCAGACTGAAAGCGCTTGCTCATTGTTTGTTAAACTGTTGTTGGGTTCTGGCATGTCTGAGTTTATGCTCCTACGTGTTGATGTGGTGTAACTACTGCATGAGCCAATTTCCTGTGTATCACAGGGAGCGTTGGACATGTTTGGCAACGTGTGGTCTTATTATGTCTACTGCTTTCTTTTTGCTTCAGAGGTGAAGCTTTGGTGGCTTCCTGGGATGATATGATCTGGAACATGTTCATCTATTTACTACAGAATCATTTGCGAAGCAAGAAACATCCTAAGCTTGATTTAAAATGCTCATCTGACCGATTCCTCTTATTGCAGTGGAGTATTCTACCATCCAACAGGGCATTGAACAACATCTGTCTTTGTTTATGTACAACGGTGCAACAAGCCAGAGATTCACAGGGAATTAGTTTGAAACCCTTCATTGTGGGAATATTTTCCCCGAAGTTCATGCACTCATTTGGCGTCACGGTGAAAACTGAAAAAATAGGGAATGAGTATAGAAGCCCCAATCAAGTGTGTTACGATCACCCGTGACGAGCCTTTTCTGTGAACATGGACACAAAGTGGGGGGTTTAAAATGCAGTGGGATCGAAATAGCGTGACTCAACTTAAGACCTGGTAATCATGAAGAAATACTCTTATAACAGTAGTTTTATTGGGTACATCAGCAAAAAAACACTTATCCTGCTGTCACGAATGAAGATAAATTATATACAGTATAGCAAATTGTGGCTTTGATAAGAGAATTACATCTGGAGGTTCGACTGATGCTGGTTTTATATTCAAAGGTTCATTTTTACCATCTATTGGTATGAACGGTGAGAAACCTGAGGTACACAATGACATATTGCTGTTTGGAATATGTTTTGTAAATAATGCTAATTTCTAAATATGCAATATTGTATACACTCAATGTCTGACTTGATGATGAATGTACTTAAAATGAAATAGTTTCCTTCGTTTGAACACTGATGAAAGCCAGATGACTGAAAGCCTTTTGTGTCAGATGAGCAATTAAATCCACTGATTGGCATAATTAGGATTATAAGGAATTTGTGTACTGAATATACTGTATTTATGAGTAATATTTTGTTTTGCTGTGGCCTTAAAAAGAATAAATAGAAGAAGCTCAGTGATAAGTACTGTAGCCATGGTGATTCTTGGGCTTTTCAGATTTCAATGATTACAGTGACGCTGGCGTGTGGTTCTCATAAAATCTTTAATGGAGGTGATATCATGCAAGAAAAAGGCATAAAATATTCAAATAATCCTTGAGGAATGGCTAATTTGAAGTTAAGATGAGGCCTTTGAATTGAACAGAAACACACCCATTGAACACCTTGGTCACCCTGACGGAATTATTGAACAACTTAATGTCAAATCTGTTTCATTTGTCAAACTCCAGGCAACAATTCACAAATGAAATGCGACGACCAATTTGAAGTACTGGAGGACAATTTCAGTACAATTGAAGTTCTCTCACAAATATCCGTACAATTTATTATTGCTTTACTTTGATTTAAATTATTTCAACTCGTGGTTAAACTTCTGTTTTGTTTTTATCCAAAATACAATGTATCACTATTTTAGGAGTGTAAGAAGTCTGTACTGAAGCTGTGGAACAACTTTAGTATATTCAATACAGCATGCTGAAGGAGAAAGTACAGTAAACAGATGAGAAGTTGAATTCCAACTCAAAGGATCCATCATTTGACTATACTAACAGCTGAGACAAACTGACTGCTGGCATTTAAGTATTTCACGGATTACTTCTTAAACTTGTTCAAGCTCTGCCGACAAGATCTTCAAAAGAGAGGAACATGTGATTTTTATAAAGCAGAGTATTTATAAAATTGTTTTGGCCTCTTTAAAAGGTTTCCAAGAGAGGATACCTATATTAACAGTATAAGCATACAATTATGTAGACAGAAAAAAAATGAAATACTGTGAAAAATTGGACATTATCCTAATCAGGCACTCGATTCTTTTCTCTTTATCTCGCTCTTTAATAAGACTGTACATTTGTGCATTTCATTACCAAGTCAAAGAGGGTTCTTCTCAGAGTCGACCCTATTTGTGACATTGTAAAAAAAAACCATAAGAAATAAAAAAATAAGCGTATACACCTCACATGTAGAAAAACAAGCCTTTTTTTCTCCTATTTGAACAGCGATGAAAAGAAGTTTAAGGCAAGATGCTGAACACAGAAATCCAATGGTTGGCCTGGGATGATTTTTTTCAGCTCTGGTGTTTGTTTGGCATTTACCAGTTCCTTCAGAAATCATCAAGAAGACTAGTGTTTTTCCCCATTTAGTTGGCTCTCTGTCTCAGTCATCCTTTGCTATAAAGGTCACGAGATTCCATGATGTTATCTCCACACCCCCTGAGTCTGCTGGGTGTCGCGGCCTCCTTCAGTACTTCTTTACGCTGGCAGGCTCAGCTTCTTGCCTTTCAACACTGAGGGGTCAGATATTCAAGTTAGTCAAAAGGTGAGAAACAATCAGTCAACTATTCTCAGTGAATATACGTTCATGGATCCTTTTTCCACATTTAAACTTCTTTCCTTCAGCAAATGAGGAGCAGGTTCAATTCAACCAATTCTATCGTAAAACACGGGATACCCACCACGTCACCAATCTGCTTTAATGATGACCTGTGTTGAAGTGACCGTATAGAAATTCAACACTTCTAATGTCCCAGATGTTTGAGTAGTTGCAGTGTTGGTGGTATTGTGATGGGATGCACTAGGAACTAACTTATATTTCTTAAGAGTTTCTATTCTTATGTATCTAATGCATCTCATTGACACAAGTCCATTCAAACAGTGTTTCCCATTAATTACTTAAACCGTGGACAGTCTAATTCGTTATGCCACACTTTCTTGATGAGACGACGATAAAAATTTTATTTTTAGCGAATTCTCAGGTAGTCGCCCAGCTCTACAAAGTATGTTTGTGTTGCCACAAACAATTTCTTCCCAACATGACGTTACTGTAAGAAACAGGAAACAGTCCACATGCCGAGGCTTCAACGCACCTAATTGGACATACCAGTTACAGTCTTTTGAACACAACATTCCCTTTGTGTGTTTCCTCTGAAGTGTTTCTTTGCTCAGAAGGGGAGGAATAGAAAATACCCAGTGGATTCAGGAAACTACGACTGCTGAAGCCGCATGTTAGCTTCGGCTGAACTTTAGAATTACTTCTGCACGGAATGAGAACTGTGGGTGTAGTCTCCTCCTCTCTTACATTATGCCATACTGGGAACGGTCTACAACTTTGGGCTCATAGTTCACTATACTATGTACTGTGCTGTCTGTTGGTGCTCGCATCTTTTCAGAATGTTTCTCACAATTACTAGATTCAAACTATTCCTTGTTTGCAACCAACCATTTCAGTATCTTATCCCTCCTAAATAAAATAATGAAATGCCATGATGCATTGGGAACCTACCTTTGGTGACATAAAGGTAGAAGAAGTCACAGTAGAGGATAGTCTGGACGACACCGGCAACGATGGCGATCATGTCAAAGAAGCCCTCAAAGTAGAAACGCCAGATCCAGTTGCAGAGATAGAGGGCCCGATACAGACCCAGGCAGAACAGGTAGTGGGTGGTGATCGTCTCTGCCTCTCCAGTCTTGCTGATCATGAAGAGCTGGGGAAGGATTGCCACCGACTCCAGGTAGATGGAGAATGTCCACAGGATCTAATGACCGACAGATTCCACTTAGATGTATGTATATGCAAGAATACAGTTCTTGTATAGAAACAAATACATGAATGAAATGGTCACAAGGTATGTCTAATAATGAATAAATAATTCTTTACATCAATAAAAGAGATTGTACCCACCTCTAGGAGAGAAAAGTCGTGGTTGATTAGAACAGCAAGACCCCCAACAGGAACAACCAGGAACTCAACTCTGAAACTGTCATGGTTGCCATCGTAGGTGGCCCTGAACTTTGCGTAGATCAGGTAGACTGTGGCAAATGCACAACCGATGTAGATCATCTGGTGAACAACACAGAACAACTCATCATTCAGTGTGTGCTGAGGAAAAATATGAAACCCATGCTGAGACCTGACTTGTGTCTTACCTTCATACATGTGTTGTAGAGGGATATGAAGGAGGTGAGCAGATCCAAGTACCGTGTGGTGAACACAATTGCAAACAGGATTTGACTCTTTCCAGAGATACCTTGAAAAAAATATTGAGACAATTAACTGTTTAGGTCTATGTGAGGGAAACAAAAGACTTGATTATAACTGTGGTGGCCGCAAATCACCATGGAGTGGAAGGCGCTAAAGTCAGAGAAATTATTGTGATCAAAGTACCAATGATCATCAAAACAGCTTCACTTCAAAAATGCTCGAAAACGTAAAGAGTATCTTTATTGAACAGTGACACCTTGTGGAAACGTTATTTAAATGGGAAAACATGCAATGTCCGAAACATGTATTCCCTTCTGAGCTTCATGTAAGAGGTAAATAAGGAAAATGCATGGATGATTGAATTTAAGTAGAAAAATGTACAAGATCTATGACACCATAAACAAAACTTATATCTAACATCATAGGGCCTATTTAGATAACAAAAAGCTGCATCTCTTGACAGATTCACAGCCAAAGAAAGACTGTAACAACACCCATTTGGGTCCATCATTCCTCCAACATCCTAACATCTTTTACTAAACCTAAAAATGTCAACCCAGGGAGAGAGTATTGGGTTTTGAACCTGCCTACATACAAACTAACATTACAAACTCCCAGGTGTTAATCGCCTGAAATGACTCTTAAACTTTGAACCTACACTCGTCCAATCAGAGCTCTTCTCCCCATAATAAGACTCCTGTTATCGTAAAAGGAAACGTCATACCAGAGTTCAATACATTAACAGGTTTTGCTGGTTCATGTCTAATGCAGGACTGATTATTGGCACATCAAACATGCCGCAAAACTATTTTAGCAGGTTAACTTGCGACTTCCGCAGCGACCTCTAGAACGCCACGTCAGAGGCCAGACCACAAAAGTCGAGTACCAAATTATGGAAGCAGGAGTAGATGTGAGGGTGAGGAGTAGAAAATGCAGCACCAGCCACTGTTCCTGCAGATTTTTAACTTGATTAAAAAAATAGGTATATACACACTACCTCAACTCGGTAGCTAACTTATTTTAGTTAACACCCGATCCAGAAGATGGCTTAATGATTTGCTTAATTTGAAAAGTAGCATTATCTGATATTGTCACACGTGCAACTGAGTAGTTAAATAACTCTTTCCAGTAAATACTAAAACAGACAGTTGGTCCAAGTGCTTGAAATGCAAACAGCGGTTCAGGCAGTTAATATTTGCCCACGCATGCTAACAATTTGCTAAAATGAATGAATGGGAAATGAGAAACGTTAGCACGTAGCTAGCTAGCTAGCTCACAGCTTGCTAGGTAAGC
Source organism: Macroramphosus scolopax (assembly GCA_901007825.1). Classification (NCBI taxonomy): domain Eukaryota; kingdom Metazoa; phylum Chordata; class Actinopteri; order Syngnathiformes; family Centriscidae; genus Macroramphosus; species Macroramphosus scolopax. Next base: position 15,527 of record CAAKHC010002891.1, on the reverse strand, counting down.
AGTAGAGAAGCTAGCGTTCCCACTTGAGCAACAAAAAAAGAGAACATGATACAAATACAATAAGAAAAGGTAGATGTATTAAAAGAAACGTTGCTAATTTACCTGCACACGACCTGCTTTTCCATATTTTGAGTAGCAGGATAATGATAGCAGCCAAGTGAGAGAGGTCCCCTGTCAGTCTGAAGATGTTCATCGTTGCAAAGTGAGTACTAAGCCAGTTGATCTTACGCAGATTTGCTCTTTCTGATCTAAAGTTGATCGTTTCTCACGTTATGCCGTCTTGTGTGAGTGCTTCACCAGTTTAGGTGGCAAACCGGGCTGCGAGGTCCTCAGGATTGAAAATATGGCGAGGCTGCAGGTCGACGTGGAAGGGGGCGTAACACAACACAGAGTCGCTATTCTGATTGGATTAGAATTGACTGACAGTGAGAAAAGATCCACCTCCAACTTGTGCGAGTGAGACATGACACTGGGTGCGACCAGAGTGTGTAGATACCGAAAGGAAAAATACCCATACATGTAATTCTTTACTGAAAAACAGTACAGATCTACATCTAGCTTAAGCTGCTTTTTATACAGTGGCGGGCAGGAATTGTTATTTTATTGTTTTTTGACTATCTGTGCTTTACATGATGGTGGGTTTACTTTTTACATTCATCCACTTACATTTAAAATAGAAAAACTGTATTTTATCTGCTTCACAATTGTCAGGCCTGAATTATGATATAGGTAAGGTGGGAAACCCTCAGAACTTCTCTTTGTAGCAATTATTTGGAGCAAATTAAATCACATCTCTACTTGGGACTATGGGAGTGTGCTTTGGTAAAGCACAACTAACCTTATAAGAATGGGTCCTTCTTTATTACCTAATGTAGAGGTGCGCTTGTTAATGGGCCGTGTAAAATATTTAGTTTTATTACCCTTAAATTACCTTTATTATGTCAGCTGATTTCATGCATACTTGATGATTACAATGTATTCCTAAATGAACCTGTGTTTAATCAATTGACAGCCCTGCAAACTAGGTGCCAGCCCGATATTCAAGCT
>CAAKHC010002891.1:0-13458 GCA_901007825.1 Macroramphosus scolopax | reverse complement strand
GGGACATCCAGAACCGGGCGGACAGTATGTAGGGTTGGGGACAACACTTGTAGTAAAAGGTAAGAGTCCTTTGAGTTACAGAGAATATCCCTAACGACCAGGCTTGCTTGGATAATTCTTTGAGACGAGGTAGTATGGACAACTATGCTTTTGCTTTCAGAAAGTGTTAAGATCAGGGTGAGGCACATTCTCCTGTGGGTAGCGTTTGTCCTCCTGGCCATCTACAGCTTGATAATGGTGTCTCTTATCATTCTAAAGAAGGTAGATAACTTTGACATATTTTTGTGACTGCCAATCATGCAGTGTTACACACAGTTGTTAAAATATTGTATTCCTCTCTGTTCCAGTATGGCTGCAATACACTTAACTGCAGACGGATGTTCATACCTAACAAGGTGGATTATCTTCTTTAATTTCTTCTTGTGTTTGGGGTTTTGACTCTTTACTGATTGGGGGGAAATCCTCGGAGGCAAAAACAGGAACTAAGTCCTCCTACCGTTGCTAGTTAGACAAGACTGTTGCCACACCACAAAAGACGGAACATTTGTTCACTTGATTTTAATTTAACACAAACAAAGAAACCTTCTAATATCGATGCTGTCTAATAAGTCATTTTCCTTCCAATCAGAGAAACTCAATGAGAAAAACAATATTCAGGGATGTCCTGCATGAAATGTCCCGCAGAGGGAACTCGAGGACAAGAAAACAAACGACAAGCAGAAACCCTTCTGAATTGGTAAATCTTGTTGCAGCATTTTGCGGTTGAATTTAGTAAACTGACAGATTGGGTAAACGTTGAAGTTCCACTGTGTTGTGTTAGAGCATGTTTGTGATTTTCCATAGATGTAAAAATGAGATATCTTACCATAATTTTCATATTAATTTTGTTGCAGGTTGCAAATACTGAGGTCCACTGCACAACTGATGACATCTATCAGAATGTCAGTTAGGGATATTACAACACATGGAAAGACTAAGAACCTCTTCGTTCTGAATGAAGTAAGCTATTGATTGTCCAAGAGCATTGGTGCATATTGTATGTGACTGAACAAAGTAGCAACTCAACTCAATGTTACTTCCAGGAATGCATGTAGTGGCTTGGCTGCATAACACAACGATGACACAGTGAAACAACAATGATTCTAGTGAAGATTCTCATCTGCAATGTTTTCATGTCACCATTTAGTATCAGCTCAGCTCGCCAGATGTTATCCACAACAGCTGTCGGTGGGAAATCGACCGAGGTCGATTCGCCTAATTCCATTTCTTTTGGTATTCTACAATCTAACTACAAGGTGGAAGTCTTGTTAAAATATTTTGGTTTGATAGAAGTATCCCTGGAAAGGCATTCTGTGCATTCCATACATTACATCATGCTGCAATGAGAAAGAAATAAGACAATGAGAAAGTGTTTTGGTTCATTCTTCATCAATATGCATCAGGCACAAGCTCAGACAGTTTGGCTTTGTCTGGTTATTGAGGCGGACCCTCTGATGGCAATACTCCATGTGACAGAGGATGTGAAAGTAACAGATAACCAAGCTTGTGAACTGCTCGCTGACTGCTTGTCCACGAGTACACCATCATCTAAATGGATGGAGGAAGTAGTGCAATCCTCAAACAGAAAATGTGAACTATTCTCTGTTCAACCAAAATGTTTTATAGAATCTGGCAAACTTTTGAGGTCCATTGTCAGAGTTGAACAAATCCTCACTAACAAATAAAATTTTACAGCGTCCAGCTTGTAAGTATGGGACATATGTAGGCTGTAGTTGATGCCTGTGAACAGATCGTTATATTTTCAATAAACATACAGACATTATATGTTCCCTTACTTTCTCCATGTAAGGAAAATAATGCAATGGGCAATTATAGTAGAAACATTTTTTTAATCAAAAACAAACAACCTTCAGTTGTAATTTGAACTGAGAAGAGATCTAGATGAAAAAAAGGCACCTTAGAGGTGACTATACATTCAATACAGTACAATATTTAAGCACAGAAGGAGGAGGAGTCCATCTGGTGCTGAAGTGCATTTTCCCACTCAAAGTGCTCGTGAAGCAGCTTGCCGAGCCCCATTCTGTACAGTGATGTCCACAAATACCCGCATATGTAACCCAAGCCCAGGCAGTTGACAATAGAATTCACGTTTACATCACCTGTAATGTAAAACTTAATGTACACCTTTACCAAATAAATGTTTGATTTCAACTTTTGTCTGGAGTGTCTGGCGCCTATTTGACAATTCTTAGTTCTAATCCGTCCAGTCAATTCTTCCCTTTTTGTTTTAACACAGTAGTTTAATTTTGCAGCTTTTTATTGGGGACATTAGCTGAACAATGTTAACAGGCCTTCATCTTTCTGTGGGAGTGCTTGGTGGTTTGATGTAAAGTCTGATAGAGTATATTTGCAGCTATTTGCTGAGGTCAGTGACCGGACAAAGTGTCTAACATTTCAAAAACTGGTCCATTCAACCAGCTTTTGCAGGGGATGAGGCAGTTACAGTCAGTAACTTGTGAGAGGCTCATCGGTGGCCAGTATTTGAAGTAATGTACAAAAATATATATGTGAAATCCAAGTTTGAGATAAAACTACTGATCATTCATTACCCACATGATGGAAACCCTTATTTAGGAGTAAGTGAAGAAGTAAAGCCACTCCTCCTTAAATATGTAATCATTTGTTTTCATATCAGAGTGATATTTATATACAAAAATCCATATAACCCTGGATTATCTCAAATATGCAGTGATTCACACATTACTTCACAAATTTCAAAGTCAATCATCTCTTACTCTGAAATACACATTTCATCCAAAGCCCAATAATACAAATACCAACGAGCTCCCGCTGATTGCTGAAAATAATACAGCTAACCGTCAATATACTTTGAGTCAATTGTGTGACTGTCGCGTATAGAAAACGGCTTCCAAGCCAGGACTTGCACGGCAGCGACACACATGGGTACCAGACACACCAAGTAGAACATGATGCTGTGGAGGCTCTCCAAGGCACTGGAAGGAAGATAGATTTCATTACAGATGCTGGTAGGTTTGAATTTATTTACTTACAACTGCAGCCGCCTTTGACCAGATGGAGTCTGATATCTATTTCTAAATTTATACGTTACAGTCTGTGTGTGTTGACTGTCCATAGAAAAAAAGATGTTATTTCAACAGAATTTGTTGAATATTTTAAGTTGTGTGATTTCTGTGTGACAGTTAAACTTGCAGGATTACTTCATACTGTAATAACACAAGTGTACATCTGTAAACATTAAAAGAACTAATGATTAATGAAAGAGGCAGAATTAGGAAAATTGTGGTCAACAGGGAACAATACACAGTCTGATATGTTAACAGCCACAGAGCGAGTCATTAGAAAAGTTTTGTTGCTCTCATCTGGTTTGACCTCTAAGTAACGAAGAAACTGCCTGTACCTTGGATTTAACTCCCTTCCTGCGTCTTTCAGCTGTTCATATCCATACTGGTTGAGGATATAAAGCACTATCATTGGGGCCAGAGACTGAGCCGGCTTGGTGAACAGAGCGTTCGTCCCAAACACCATCGAGGAAATAGGGGAACTGTAAAAGGGGGAAGAACACACAATATTGCATGAAAATGTACTTTGTGTTTCTGCATCTCTGCAGGTTAACTGACTCAACTAAGATGATCAACATGGTAAATAGTGCTGTGATTGCCAGCATTTTCGCCTGCTGTTAGCATTTAGATCAAAGCATCACTATCACTTGGTACAGCCTCTCTTGTTTACCTGCGCTTGTACATCTTCATGTCTGTGTCAATGATGTCAGCCAAAGGCAGGCCAAAGAGACTGAATGCTGCTTGAACTATAACCCTGCAAGTAGACAAGGGTGAGTGTGCAGGTATAATGCAAGTTCAGTGGATATATAGAGTAATTATAATGAATTAAAGAATATCGGAGGTCTTTAAATTTCTTACATGTTGAATGTGAGGAAAAATGCCAGGATATAGTAGTGCTGAGGACCAAGTGCTAACATGGTAGCCGCCATTCCAGCCTCCATGTAGAAGGTGCAGAGGATGATTTTGTAGTAGCCGAGATAATTAAGCAGTCTCTCACAACTCAACACTAAAAGCTGGGATAGAGAAAAATGGTTAGGAACAGCACTTAAATACAATGAAGCATATTCTAATGTTGTAAAGAATTTTCGTGTTGTTGAATTTAGGAGCTTGTATTACAGTGACATGAGTTTGAGTGTAGACTGACAAATTGAGTAATGTTGAAGAGCTATGTTAAAGCTAAAAAACCGAAACCCTGACGAAAAACAATCAGAACACCACAGGGTGGTATAAATGTTCATTTAACTGTCACATCTTGGGTGTCAGAGAGTCCCTACATTTCTTCTCTGCACCAATTAGTGTCTAGTAAGAAATATATTGAAATTGAAGCTGTTCATACTGATTTTAAGTGGGCAAAATATTGCAAGGCTGTGAGTATGATCTTTTGACGTAATGGCAGGACAAACGGACACATCTGAAAGCAACTGAAACGTCAAATTCTAACACACTGTTGCTACAGCTACAGTCGATATTCTTTGTTTTACAAATATAAAACATACAACATTGGAGGAGAGTACCTGTGGACAAATAAATCCTGCTCCATACATGATGCTCTTTGCCAGTGATGGAAGCACATCTGGAGGAATCAGGTGCTCAGCAAAAATCATGGTAAAGTTATTAAAGAAAGCCAAAATGAAAACCTGAAAGAAGTTCATGAGAACAAATAGCCTGAAGTCCCTGTTGATCAAGATTTGCCATGTCAGAGTTTTCAACATGGAGAGGGATAATACTGACTGTTCGGAAGATTGATCAACACCACCGGATGGGTCAGATTCAGATCCTTTCCTGTCAAAGCGGCTCTCACTATAGAGGCCTGTATAGAGCATGCAGCCACAGCTCAGGATAGCGATTACCACGGTGTACGTTTGGAAGGCCGCAAAGTCTTCCATGTTTTTGGACAGCACACCACAGAAGAGCACGCTGGAAGAGCCAACCATAGAAGCCACCTGGAAAATTAAAGGAAGGCGATATGAGAAGGGTAGACAGCAGCCTGTTGATTCAGGGCAAACAGTTGATAGAGGAAGGCCTTACCTGACTGTACTTTACAAGCCTTAATCGGCTCTGATGATGGCTGGAAATTTCAGCAAACAAGGCACTTTGCGCCAGCAGCACAAACGTGTACAAGCTGTCAAAGGCGCACAGTGCCACCAGCAAGTGCAGGCCACTTAACCAGTCACCAGGGGCGTAGGACTGCCATGGGAACCAGGCTAGAAGAAAAGCCAACGAGTAGAGGGGAGCGCCGTACAGAATAGAGAGACGCCGCTGAGAGCAACAGGGCACCTTGGAGTTATCTTGCAGGTAGCCAAAGAGAGGGTCATTGATTGCATTCCACACCATGTACACCATCTGTAGAGACACAGTTCATTAAATCATTTACCTGTCCATAAAAAATAAGTTTCACTGAATTAGTTTTGAGCACACCAATGTTTTTCACAAATATTGTTTGCAAACAAGGAAGAAGAAGAAAAAAAAACAAACAGAAAATGTACTCACTTGTGACTGGTGAAATGCTCCCTCCGATATATTGTACTTATTGAGGAAGAGTTTGACATAGTAGAAGCTGAATATATTGTTTATCATACAAGATCCCAGAGTGGTCATAGCATAAGCCAGTGCTGCATGATTGACACCGAAGTGTCGCACTATATTCATTCCGGTGACAGGTTTCTCCTCCCTCGGTAGGGCAGGTCAGGTATCTTAAAAACATAGACATATACAATGATATGCATATATACGGTAAAAAGCAATTATCATATTCTCTGCCATAGCGAGAACGTTTTGTCAGTTGCAATATCTATCTAACCTGTATCGCATAGCATAGGCAATGTGATCAATAATAGTCAAATTGTTGCAAATTGAGCAGCAAAAAGTATAAAGACGATAATGCTTCTTTCGTTTGCTTGGTTGCTTTCTGTGAGTGTCCACACGCCATTCTACTAGCTTCCGTCAAACCAACTTACCAAATGTTTAAAGAAGCTTCTTCAACTAAATTGATAATCCGTCAAACTACATTTCCGTGCCTGCCGAGCGGGGCGGTGCTTCACTTTAACTAGGAAATATTTCATTGGTTAGAGGAGTTGTTTGCTTCCACTTGCTGCTTTGTGATTCGTCCACAAAAATGCCTATTAACAGAAGCAGGAAGTTGCGACAAGGAAAACGTTTTTTAAAAATTATAAGTGTTTGCCTTACTTTTGGCCCCAGACTGTAGATGTTATTAACTGTTAAGCTGAGTATTCGGTCAAAATGTATACCTTTTGAGTATTCAAAAGTATTTTTTTAACATGGTTTAAGTGCCATCTACCGGATGTCGGGGTGTATACGAGATTTGCCACGTTGCTGATATCAACAGACTTAACATCGTGAGGATGCAGTTAACGTTTCTGTACACACGGGGGTGAACCGTGGACAATTTACGGCCGCTTCACACCTGTCAGGTCTCACCAGGTCCGTCCTCGCACACCCCTCGGTTGTAAAATGTTAACTGACAGGATTTTGGAGGATGAGTTTGACAAGAACGGGGAGCTTTGGTGCGACCAGAGGGACCTTGAAACCGGTAAGAGCTGCACCCTAAACTGACTGACTGTGAGTTGATTTGATACCTTACAATGTAGGTTAGTATAATAACTACATAATAGATAGTATCCAATAATCTAACATTACGGCACAATTAAATAAACAATAGGAGTGCTCTGATTGCTTAATCAATTAGTGGATCTTCTTCAAGCCCTAACGGATGTGCTCACATGAATGATGAATAAGACTGTAGCCGTCTCTTGTGATACAGAATCACTCTGGTCATGGGGTGAAAGCCAGGGTTTCCTGAGGCTGTTGGTTGTTTGCTAATATTCTTGCTTTTCATGCATAATGTGCTTGCACAAAGTTGGTTTGGAGTTCCAATGACAGCTACATGGATAGATAGGTTTAGATAGAAACTTTATTTTTGTGCAAAATGAATTTCAGTATTAAAGCAAGTCATAAATAATGATTGAATAGTCAGGGTAATCTATGCTTGGAGGTCTGCTCTCTACAGGTCCACTCCTAGTTGATAATGTAATGGGTGTGATGCTTTTTAAGAAGAGAAAAGAGCAGTCTGCTCTAGTGAGGTTAAACCAAATAGGCGCTTCAGGGGCAGAGGAGCTGCTTTCCGGATACAGAGGTGACACATTATGCGGACTGATGGCAACAGGAGGCAACGACTTCCTGCTGCATTCCTTTTCAGGGCTGAGTAAAATAAAACTCAAAAAATTTGGACAATTGCATTCAGAAACGAGAGGTAATTTCCTCAATGTGTATAAGTTTGCATCTCTGCCATTTACTCCAGTGTTATCAAGTAGTCATGTGGCATGTTCAATCCCTCTGGGCATGTAAGTGCTTGAAACACTTGTTGATTGTTCATGTAGATATTACCGCACATGAACGGCAGTCAAAACAGTACTGCATTTGAATCAGTTGTGTGTGTTTGAGCATGTACACTTTCCCCTATCTCATGCTTACATGTTTCCCTGCATTTTGATAGATCTCCATTTGGCAGCGGCGCTTGGGAAAACCCTCCTCGACAGGAACCATGAGTTGGAACAAGCGCTGCAGCAGATGTACTCCACAAACCAGGAACAGCTGCAGGAGATAGAGGTGATACATGTCGGGAGGGAAATTAATCCTGAATTCTTGATGCTCTTGGAAGAGGCTGCAAAAGGCTTTCATAACAACAATATACATACATATAAAGCTTATAAATTACACAGTTTCAGACTTTTTCAGACATTTAGTTTGAGCACCTGCTGTCAGGGCTGATGTATTTGTGTGCATGGCATTCAGCCGATCAACAAAGATAAGAGCTTTAATTTGGTCTGTGTGGACTGGTGACTAGAGGATTTATTTAGGTTATACTGTAATCCCCATACATCTCTCTGGATTGCATTGATCGCTAATGAACACCTCAAAGCTGTGTGCATGTACACCTGAGCTCACTTTCAAAGCACCAGATAAATGATTTTCTAGGGCCCGATATTGACATGTGACAGGATAAGCCTCATTTGTGTTTCTTTCCTTGCGTGTTAATACAGTCTTTACAGACTGAGATTTAAAATAAGTGTTTTGTGAGACCAACAGTACAAAATTGTTTAGATTGTTATCCTTTCCCTGTTTTGTGCAACAGTACCTGGCCAAGCAGGTGGACCTGCTACGTCGGATGAACGACCAGCATGCAATGGTTTATGACCAGCTGGATGTGGCTGCCAGGGATCTGGAGCAAGGCAACAACAGACTTGTGCAGGACAGCCGCTTGGCCCAGCGGAAGATCGACAGGTCAGTCTACTACTTATCAGTGAATAAGCCTTTTTTAGGTTTTTGAAATTGTTGAGCCGAGCATTAGTCGGAAGTTCCAAATGCAAGCGTATATTTCTTTACTTGTTTTTCCTTTCCAATGCCGTATTGCTCTTTCTCTTCGTCGCTCTACAGCCTCACAGACACCATCGAAGGGCTACAAACCCACATGGAGGACCTACAGACCCAAGTGGAGGAGCTCAAAGCTGCCCAGGCAGAGCGAAACAAAAGAGAGCTTGCAGAGCAGCGACGCAACCTCGGAGCAAAGAGTGTGTCCTGTCTCAAAGAGCTGTATGACTTACACCATGACAGGTAGCGTGTGTGTAGCGGGGGATGCAGAGTTACAGGAAATGGCAGAGGAACTATTTTCAGGGAGGAAATTGCATTGTGTTGAATGAGCTAACAGTTTACTGTGTTCGTACCACATATTGAAGGAGCCTCTGCCTCTTCCCCATATCTTGACGCCAGAGCAAAGAAGGAAGGGGTAGTTGAAACTGTCTAAACAGTAAGAGCCCCAGTAATTCATTTATCCTCGATAGACTGGTGACTCAGCCCCAGTATGCTGACTGGTCACCTTCAGGTCACCCAGAGCCAGACCTGACCGCCTCATGAGACATAATCCAAATGAGGAGGCAGTTAATCCTCCCCCATTGTCTTCAGGTTACTAGTACAAACAACTGGCATGTTATCTTGCTGCAACTCTAATGACGTCTTTGATGTACTTTGAAGAGAGCGGAGTCATTTGTAAGATGAGAAGACAATGGTCAAAGATATTTAGTAATAAATCATATTATGTTTCCGTTTTGACTACAAAAGGCAAAGTCAACAGAATCATTAACTGTATGATGCTCCATTTTACCGTCTTTTTTGTACAATATCAGTTGTAAACAGCTGCAACTGACAGGTGAAACCCAAGGGAAAACAGCTGTATATAAGACATTATTGTTGTGTCCCGGTGCAGGCATCGATCCCATGAAAGTTTGGACATGGATGGACTGTGGTCGCCGCTGGGCTCTTTGTATGACCGACACAGACAACAAGATCCAGAGGAAGAGCATGCAGCTCTTCTGTGCTCCGTCCAGACTCTTCAAAACCAGATAGCTGTGGAGCGCAACCGAAGGGAGAATGCAGAGCGTGACATTGAGTTGACAGCCCAGGAGATGCGAGGCCTGGAGCAGCGGCTTGCCCTGCTGGCGGGCTGCCGGGTCAGGCAGAAGGAGCTGGAGGCTGAAGTAGAGCAGCTGCGGCTCCTGTGGCGCGCAGACTGTGTGAGCAGGTTAGGCCTGACTTATGTATGAGCCAGTGAGTCTTAATTATGGTCTTTGAATTGGTGATAGAACTCTTGAAGTACAGTACAAGTACACTCCAATAATGTGTAATTTTTCATACATATTAAATCTCTGTATCTCCTCCTGTCACACTTGTAGCAGAAGACCAACCCAGCTGCTGATGCCTGAAACAGTGTTCTTTGCCTCAGAAGAAAAGCCCAGCCTGGGGCAGAGTGAGACAGATGAGAAGGAAGAAGCAGAGGAGGAACAGAGAAAGTACAGGCTGAGACGTAGTAGTGACAGCGTCCTGAGATCGACAAACACAGACGAGTTTCGCTATGGTCATGAGAAGATGTGTATAAGGCGAGCCGATGTGGTGAAACAGAGGGGCATCTCTCTGCTCAACGAGGTGGATGCACAGTACAGCGCACTGCAGGTGGTGTATTCATAGCATGGCTGTGACGTTAACAAAAAGCATCTTACGAGGAATGTTGCAGAATGTGACCCATTTCTCTTAAAATGGAGAAACACAAATACCTGTATATTAGAGTATATTGGAGATCGACTGAGAAGAATCTATATTAGTTAATTTACTTTAATGTTTATATTGTATCAAAGCACATAGTTGGCATTGATTTCAATATTTTATGGTACAATTTGAAATGGATTTTTATTTTTACTTTTCATGCGTACACAGACGTTTCAGAGAACAGAAGAGTCATGGAAATGTATCTGTAAAAATGGGCCTGAACCCAGAATCAGTGACTTAAAATGTGTGTGTGTGTTGTCTAGGTGAAATATGACGAGCTTCTGCAGCGGTGCCAACTAGCAACAGCCGGCCTCACCCATAACGCCATCCAGACGTCCAGCAGTCCTTTTGCAAGCACCCGCACCCGCCGCCGCATGTCCAGCTCAGCTACTTTGTCTGGCCTGACAGCGGTTTTGGAGGACATCCAGCAGCCTGAGTACAAAGTTCTCTTCAAGGAGATTTTCACTTGCATCCAAAAGACCAAAGAGGACCTCAGCGAGAGCAAGCGTCCAGTCAGAGATTCCGCCTTATGATTGTATTATTTACCTGCACAAGTGTTTGACAAAAGAGACACTTTGATGTAGTTTTCCTTTAAAAACTGTCAAGAGGGAGGAAATGAAATCAGAAAACATTTCCTGTGTGTATTAGACATCTTCTCTTGATGCAACTTTGCTTTTGTCAGTCAGCACTGTTGCTTTTGTTCCGTCCTTATCAGAACTGAAGTGTTATAAGAAACATTATAATAGTCTGTATTATGTGTAAACACATTCCAGACAACAGAGCAATCATGTGGCTCATATAATGAGCCTCTGCTGTTTAAGCTATTATTCAGAGATTAAACATGTATTTTGAAATATGCAAGTATTAAGCCAATGTACAACAGAATTCAGTGTTTCTAAAGTGTTACCTTGATCATTTGGTGCTTGACTGAGAAAGCCAGGCATTGTATATTGTTAGCATGTCGATGTAAGCTGCAGATGTACTCGAGGTTATGTATGACTTATGTAAACAGAAATGTTGGAATGTCGTAATAGGATGAAAAATTGTAGTTACACAACAACTAAAGACTCAGGTTCTTATTAGCTTAACAGCTAATGTGCATTGTTTTTCTGTAATTTTGACAACAGTTGCGAAATACTAGTGGACACTGGAAAAGTCTTATGATGTCGATGCCAGAAGGACACACACCAGTTCTGCACTTTTAATGACTGAATTCTGTTTTATTTATTTTTGGCAGGAGTTTAGTAAAAATGAAATGCTATTTATTTTCTTTCTTGCTAAATAATCAGAAACATGATGACTGAGGTCAATGAGGAGCAGGACAGATATAATCCTCAGTATAAACAGTTTACTCTGCATAATGTCCTTTATTGCCTCAAATTTCCTGACATTACTTTCCTTAATATGGAACTTAAAATGTGTTGATTCAGGATGTTTTATTCTACTAATTTCAGTCGAAATAAAAGCTGTGAAAATACCATATCTCTGAATTCTTTAATAAATCCCAGAAACTTCTAAATTTGATGTGCTGTCCAGCCGAACCGTAATGTATGTAACACCAACACTGGCGTCATGTTATTCTCAGAGTTTTGAATGCTTGTCATATTTTAGGTGCAAGTTGTAGTTTTTCAGCAGAGAAGGTCGCAATCAATTAGAAAAATAACAAGTCCTGTATCCCCCTGTGTACTCTATGATCCAGCAAACAAATTAATGGAGCTTTTGTTTCAAGGCTCTGCTCCCAGCTAGCCCCAAATCCATTAAACCTCCAAACAAGGGGATCATATACTTCATTTGTCCGAAAGGACATGTTGGGTCAAGGCCCGATAGTGCCGCACACAGGCATCTTACAGATCAGGCCAGGTGTATGAGGCCCTGCTGTTTGGAATATAAGATAGGAAAAAAATGTCTCTGTCTTATGGTCATCAGGTCATCGTGATAGTGAGTAAATTGGAAAACAGGATCACATTGTGGGGGAAATTCGTGTCACAAAGCATGACAAACGAGCAGGATATTGTCTCAAATATGGTGACTGTGGCTGCCAGGCACGTGGCAGAGGGCCTGTGGTTACTCGGGACAAATCCTCCACACATTCCTCTCACATGGAGATCTGCCAGCCACACACAAGTGTGCCCACTCAACTTGTACTAATACTCGGTACCTTCCAGGGTGTGTAAGGCAGTGGAAATGTATGTTTTGTATTTTCCACAAGTTGAATGTACATGGCGGTATGCTAGTTAGCAGCTTTAAAGTTGACCTTTGCTAATACTACATGTAAATGTATTTTACGTATTTATTACAGCGTAACAACGTAAATTACAGTTCGAAAATTTGGCTAAAATTGTAGGAATAATAACAACAACAGTAACGCCATGCTTCTCATTATTATTATAATATTATTATAATTATCATATATGACTACTCCAGCATTGAAATTTTTTTTGCCCTGTACGATACCGGTGGCGTCAGTGGTAGCGTGGCCGAGTGGTCTAAGGCGCTGGATTTAGGCTCCAGTCATTTCGATGGCGTGGGTTCGAATCCCACCGCTGCCATTATTGCTCTTTTTCCCGATGTGGGCTTTTAAAGTCAGCAGCTGAAACACACGTAAGCAGTCATGTTTTTATTTTAACGCATATTCACCTCCTCGTCTGATTTCCTTGAGTCAGATTACCCCTTTGAAATACTTTGACAGTTCACGTGCGCCCTCTTGTGGCGGAATGTAGCTATATACATGAAAACGCCAACATCAGCTAAGTTCTGATTTTTCCTAACGTTTCAGCTGAGTACGAGAAAGAATAAACATATTATCAATCAAATATTATTTAAAAAGGGCATTCATTGTTGACCTAAAATCAGAAAATGACATCACATCTAAGCAAAACCTCAGCCAAAAGGTGAAGTGATTTTATATAACAGTTGAGAAAGCGTCCAACTACAATACTGTTATTTTTATCAGCCACATTAGTCCTGACGGAGTGTGCAGCACAACATCAATAGCACCAGGCTGAAGCCCAGCAGCAGCAGCATGAAGAAATGTCTGGGCAGCTGAGGGGTCCAGGAGCAGGAGAGAAGAGGTGAGCTGGATCTGGGTTTTCGGGACTTCAGATACTGCTCCACAGAGTCCGCCAGGTTGTAAGGCTTTGGACAGTAACCCAGCTCTCGACGGGCTTTGTCTATCTTGAAGGTGTGGTTTACTGCAATAGTCCTCACCTGCAGTTGTAAATGAAGCATTTAAAGTGAGGTC
>CAAKHC010002889.1:6629-21580 GCA_901007825.1 Macroramphosus scolopax | reverse complement strand
TAGGAGAGATGGTTTGTCAGAGACGTACAAACTTTGAATCTGGAGTTCTTATTTTATGACACACTACCCCCTGCGTCACTGCGAGGAAACAGGAATCCGAAGATCAGTTTCACTTTGTAGCCCCGAATGCTAACTTGCTAGCAAGCTAAGTTAATTCCATTAGCTGGTGGATGTCATAGAACTATCAAACACGACGGCTCGTAGCTCACATCGCGCTTCACCATACACCAGACAATGTGTATGGGATTATGTATTGTGAACTGTACATGTCCACACTGTAGACAGTATTAGCATGTTGCCAGTTGGCGAAGTCGACGCTGAAACTTGGCATTACGATCGTGTTGTATATTAACGTTAAACACCTGCGTAAGCCAACTTCTCATCTTGTGATGGCAATGTAAACTGCGTGAAGAATACTTGACTCCTGGTTTGATCGTCTGTAATTTGAAGGATTACCCCGCTGTAAATTAGCAAAAGGTAACGTTAGTTGAGTGAAAACCCGTGTCTTCTGTCCGTCCTGACTTCATGCAATATTTGACTTTGTTAGTTGCATGACTTAATGTTACATTCTACAAGTATGTTTTTCGGACGAGGGCCACAATTTGACGTAGCGGTTAAAGTTACACATACATTCCCTGTTTGGTGTTAAAGGTCAATACTTATCTGGCAAGAGCTCTGAGCCAGGCGTCTGTAGCAGACAGTGTCAATGAATTACACCATATTTTGTATATGTGACATTATACCTGTTGGTGTTTTCCTGAATGTGGTTAATAAAACCTGTTGTTCGATTAGGCAGGTGTGTTCGCTGATAAGCAGAGAGGGGAAATCATAAGCTTTATAGCAGACCGCTAAGAATGTAATGTTAATTGACCATTGGTTTTAGAGCAGGTGGATTTCAGTCTGTCAGAATGAGGTTGTATTGCTGATATTAAATTGGTAAGTTACTTTAGTCGCACTGTATCCTTTTTCTAAGCTGCTTAAGTTGCCTGTGCTCAGCTCCTTGTATGATTTGTAACATGACCAGCATGACCACTCCCCTGTCAGAGCGGCCAAGGTCACAGTCTGAGTCCTGAAATGCTTTGTGAACACCAGCCTGACCTATAAGGAGGGCTCCAGGTTTGTTTGACTTCTATTACAGCAGCCAGTCAACTTTGATTGTAACCTTGTCCAAGGTGACTGTAGTGGGGGCCACCATTTCATAAGCAGATATACAGTCTTATCACTGAGTTTTCTTTTTCATGTATTGTGCCCTAGTTGCAACATTTTTCTTGTAGTGTAGAATTACATATATGGCTAAACTAAACGTAAGATAATTATGGCAGTCATTGTAACATTCTAGTAGGACTAGCTTCACCTGAAGGTAACCCCACCTTCAGGAGAAGCTAGTCCATGGAGGGTCCATGCCACATAGGTTGAGACTCACTGTGTGGTTTTGATAGTTAGTCTGCAGGCTAACTATGCAAACATGCTGTCTAATTTAATCAAAAGAATGATTTTTTTAGTTTAATTTGCTGATTTCACATATGCATCTCCAGAACACATGTTTTCAAACTTTCTCTGGTTCTGGACTCTTTTACTCTCAATAAGACCCTATTTAAACTGATTGTGATTAATACATCTACAGACATTTGATTGAGGCCTTTCACTAGAATTTAATTTGATGCAGCATCATTTCTCACCTGCAGAAATATTTGTAATAAACAATTCTAAATATGTTTGACCTTTTTTGTGTTTTTATATAATTTGTTTTTCCCTCTTCATTTAAAACGGTCATGAGTAAATTAGCAAGACATTACCTGAGAAAATTAGGAAAAATATATTTTAAGTGACAAGGAAACCGATTCATCCATATGCATTCCTATTGGTGAAGGCAGGCCTGGCTTAGTCTATTAAGGAAAGGCATGTGCACATGGCCTTTTTTTATCCTGCACTGGGAGTCTCCTCCTGTTTGTCAGCACATGTGGAACCGGGTGTGCACAAAGTTCAATAGGCTGTTCAACGGTCAGATATCCCATATACTAGCAGATCATTCAATCATATTAGACCTTCGACCCATTCTGTGTTCTTCTTGTGGTTTTGTTTTTTATATAGATCTGAAAAGTTGTCATTCCTACACTCAAGGCCCATTTATATAAATAAAAAAAGTCTGCACTGTGCACTCATTTCGTGAGAAACAAAGGGATGCCACTGTCTGCAGTTCAACGCTCTTAAGTGCTCTAAAATAAAATTTCACAAGTGCACTTGGTCTTTCTAAGGTTGAATTGCAATCTGACGTTTGTCTTACTATATCAGCTAAGCTGCTGACAGGCACAATTAATCTTAATCGTTATATCAATTCTTAATCAAGCAATGGCGGAACACAGCCAACCATTTCTATGAATTGTATTACATGTGAAATATCCTTAACCTATTTTAAACCTATGTGTTTTCTGATTTTTAAGGTGTAGCTGCTAGAGTCCTGAGGAGATGCCGCTGAGGTTTCGTACTGTTGTGCCCTACACACTGCCAGGAGTCCTCGCACTCATCGGATGGTGGTGGTACATCTCGAGGAAGAAAGAGCGGCTCATCAACCCAGATGGGTCTCCAACTAGCTTGGCCCTTAGAGCATCGCCAACAGAGGGCAGCAATGGTTTGGTTGAGAAAGGCAATGTATCTCCTACAAACGTCACAGAACGTCCCACCCACAGACCTCCCAAGCTCGGTAACCAGAAAACGGAGCAGGAAAATATCTCGCGGATCCATGTTATTGAAACAGCACCTTTACTGGGACAGAGTCCAGTTGGAATAAGCCAAGAAGTCCCTAAACCAAAAGTCCCAACTGAACCACCACCTGGCAAAGAAGAGAGTCCTAATGTGTCACTGAAAGACCATGATGACCTGGAGAAAAGCCAATTGTCTACCTTGGCCTCAGAGACAAACCGACACCTAAATATAGATCCAAGCTCTACTTCAGAAGCCTCTCTAAAAGATGTCGTCTTGCCCTTCCAGTCTACCAAAGTCACCCACTCCTCCACAGCAGAATGCCCTTCTGATGCAGAGAGGCCTGAGCCAGAGGGAGAAGTTGCGAAGCACCACAGTACTATTAGTACACAGAATGATGGTTTTGCAATCACACCAGCCAAAGTGCAGATGTCATCAGAGGCCGATTCTCTAGAGACGCCCCCTTCAGTGCAAGATTTCCACCAACATATTCTAACCAGCACACCTACCTCCCCTGTCCTTAACGTCACAGCCCTGACCACAGCTCAAGACGAGAACATCCATGTACATAGCATCAGTGGAGAGGAGCAGGACCTGGAGCTTCTGGCAGCTGGACTCATAACTGAGGTCATCTCGGCAGCCACCAAGGAGGTCCTTGGTGTCACCAGCTGCCAGGTCGCTGAAAATAGCCAGTCTGGCTACAGTGGCAGCATGTCACTGGCTAGCGGCAGGCTATGCTCCCAGGAGGAGCTAATCAAAGCAACACAGAAGCGCCACCATCTAATGACAAGTCCCTCTCAAATAGACTGTGAGTCTGTAGATGTAGAGGTAACACAGAGGAAAGAGCAAGGGATTCCTAATGGATGCTCCTCAACCTCAGTATGGACATCTGCTGAGGTCAGTCACAGGGTTCATCAGACAAACAATGGACAGAGGGGCAATTGGCCAAAACAGACACCACAAGCAGCACAAAGTGCCCCTCTGCTAAACATGAAACTGAAAGGTGATGATGCGGCTACACTAGCCGAGGACTCAGCTTGTAGCACGTGCCACTCTGAGGACGGCATCAGCAATGAGGACCTCCAACAAAGTGTGTTTGACAACAAAATGGATATGTTCCAGGTTACAGACTTGTCATTAAGAGAAGCTACAGAGATTCAAGGACTTGGTGAGACCACCTCAGAGGCATTGGTTTTGGCCTTTACTGACGAGAACTCAGTGGATGCTGTATGTGATGTAAAGAGACTCGATGGAATGGGCCTAAGGAATGGAGCTCATGGGACATGTGAGCTGGAAACGGATCAGTCTGGAGGTGAGTAATGAGTTAGTCAGTACTGTTGACCATAACTCAATTGAGGATTACAGTACTTCACCTCCTTAGTCCCACTATATCAGCAGCCCTACAACCACCTTAAATTCTCAAGTCAAATTCTATATTAAAATGATCATGTCTCAAGTAGGGTTGCAACATCAAGACCTTTCGCTGGAATGATCACAGTATACTGTATTACACTATAATTACTCTATGTCACAGTGACTCCTTAAGAACTGAAAACAGTAGGTTTTTTTGTTAAAACAATTCAAGTTTATTATTGATCCGCTTGCATTTTTCCCAATAACTTAGATTATCACTACATGGTAAAAGGTTATGTTCATATCATGGTATACTTTGGCGCTGGTGTTATTGTTGCATGGCAGACTGATACTAGAAATGTATTGCAATACCTTTCTGTTAAAAACTACACAATACCCAATTCATTTAGTTTCTGTACTATAAATAAGAATGAAGTTAAGGGGAGATCCCGTATTTCCTGTGTTGCATTAATGTGTGACAGCATGGCAGCATGTGTGCACACCGCTTTGCTTCCGGTACCTCCTGCTGCAACTCTCATCGTGAAGAAATGAGGATAGAGCCAGAAATAAGACTTCCTTTGCCAAACCTCACAGGTTGTCAGCAAAGAAGACACGCTGCTGAAGGGGGTAGCATAGATCAGGATGCAGATTTGTGTCAATGGGTTACCGGCTTTGCACCTTGCATAGTGCCCTCTGCCAACAGTGTCTAAAGTGGGGAATGAGGTAACATTTGAAAGCGTTTCGATTACCGTTGTGGTAGGAATGCACTGTTTACGATTACATAATAATCAATCCCATTGACGGACAAAGCATGTTGTTGACAGACCAGCCAACCTGTTCAAAGACTTCAGAGAGTGACAGCTCAGAGATGGATAACAATCACATCAATGTAAACTATGTATGCTTTAGGCTTTTTGCTAACTTAGCAAATATCTGTATTTGCTAACAGAACATTCACACTGGGAGTGTTAACTTCACCCTGAGTAAAGAATCAAATGAACTGTAATCTTCACAAGTACGTTTTTGTCAAAAATGTCATGGTGTATTGCGTCTCTGTTTAGTAAATGAAAATGCAAGTATAAATTTAACTAGTAAAGAAAAATATTCAAGAATCATAAATATAGGAGAAATTAACACCAACCAGGCGCTCAATGTGTTTAGGTTTTCCTTTCGGAGAGTAAATGTGATTTATGCTTTGTCCCTCCAACCCAAACAGACGTTCTCCTTTGAGTCTTGCCTCTTCTCTGCTTCTAATTGTCTGTCAATCATCATGTGTCTCAGCCGATCTAACCAGCCATTTGTCAATAACCGTAACCACATAATGAACGACAGCCAATCAGATGAAGAAGTATGTGACACATAAAGGCAAATTATTAGTTCCGCTGGTAAAACCTTCTCTGCCTTCATCATCTACGAGCCAACATGGCCAGTGACTCAATTTAATTTTGGACCCTTTAAAGTAACTGCATACCATGTAAAAGCTTTAATAATCGGGGCGGCTGAAGCTCAGGAGGTAGAACAGGTCTAGTGATCAGACGTTTCCTGGTTTGATCCTCGGCTCCCTCAGAGTCCATGTCTGTGTCCCCGAGGAAGACACTGAACTCCTTGTTGCTCCTGATGCTGTGTCATCAGTGTGAAGGTGCTTGAATGTCTTATCTTCGCACATCACATTACAACCTCAACGCGTCTGCCAACAGTGTGTGAATGGGGCAATATAGTGAAGTGCTCTGAGTCCTGTTAATATAAGAAGATGCAATATAAAAGTGGCACCATTTACCATAATGCTATGACCCTGATCTAACTATTACAATAATCCGATTAACTTTAATTGTCATAAACAATTCACATGTAGTAAGAAATACCATCTAAGTAATATTCATAAATTAAATTGTAAGTCTGACACTTCATGGTGATAGAAGTCACACAAAAACTGAACTCCACAGTAGTGAACAGAAGTTGTCTCTCTTACAGGGAGGGGGGGGGGGGGTGCTTATGTTTCCACTGCAGTAATTTTATCAGTACAACGTCATGTCTTACCAACCACTTTGCTTCTGAGTGTCAGATTGCTTTTTCACCGATCTAGTTTCTCACTCATTGAATCTCCTTAATTTTTACTATCGATGTCAAGCTGCTGTTCAACAAGTGTGACACATCTTCAGGTGTTTCACAATAAAGCTTATTATATTACTTTAGTCAGATGAACATGCAATCATGGAGAGCATATCGTTAGGATTCATTGTCAAATCTTCCAGATAAATGTAAAAGAAATAATTTCCACAATGAATCTCCATTTAATTTAATACATTAAAAGATAATTTTGCAAACCATTACTGTCATTCTTCATTACAATAGGCAATCAGTGGGCCTATTGTTCATCATACATACATACATACATACATACATCACACTGATTGACCTTCGTCCATTGTTTGATATGATGATAAAAACCAACTACCGCTCTCAGGAATGAATCTGAATTAAAAAAATACCCAAGAAGCGAGGTGTAGACACTTGTAACGGGTACAACACATCAGTAGTAGACAGCTTCTAAGTTTTTATTTGCTCTTAAACTGTATCCAACTGTTGTAAACAACTGGCAAAGTGCAAATGCAATACAGAACTGTCAGTGTGATGTCATGTCCCATGTGAATCTTTATCTCGTCCGTTCATTCTGCCTTCAATATTTAAAACTTCAGCATTAAACACAGTGAAAGTCATTTTGTTTGTGTACCATACACTTAAGCATCTGTATTATAGACGATAGGATGATTAAGTTTCTATTTTTTAAAAAGTAATAATCTACTGCATAGTGCTGCCTTTAGTGCTGTGAAAACTGCTGGAATGGGTGGTGACTGACCGTCTCTGTGTCTCCCTGTGTCCAGGCTCTGATGTGAACAGTATGGACTCATTGGACAGTGGCTGCACTATGGGTGCTGGGGAAAGCCAGAGCAACCATACTGCCTCGTCGAGCTCTGACCTCGTCATCTGGGAGATTGAGGTGCCAAAGGTGAGTCCGGATGCTGTGACATGACATCGACTCCCATCACCTTTTGAGAAAAGACATTTTTTTAGCGTTTAGCAGAGCCAACCAGCTTTCATTGACGGCTTGGTCAGTTATTACATTTCCCTTCCTTGATCACAATGATATAGAAATGAATATACAGCATTTGAAGTTTGGTGAAACATGGTCCTATTTGAAGTCATGATTTATATATCATCTGTTGCTGATGCTCCCTTGCGTTACATTCAGTTAGGACCCAGTGTAAGAAAAGATATGCTAACTTCCTAAGCCTGAGTCAGTGTTATTTATTTTAAAAAAACCTCTCCCATATGGAAGTATGACATTCAACATTAGTCAAACTTTTTCAAATTAGAATCACTGTCATTCAACATGTGTGCTAAAAACTGTTAATCTGTTTCACAGATTATTGGAAGTGAAAAGTTATCCAGGCATCGTGATTATTGCAACATAGTTTTCCGATGTTTGGAAAATCAAAATTGAGTGTCAGCCTGTTTAGTTGGTGAGCTGTTGTCTGATCGGTTGGTCAATATGCTTTATCCTGAACCAAGTTGTCATTGGTCGGACATCCCTGTTAGTTTCATGTAGCGCTTCCTTCATTAACCCCTCCAAATGTACAGTAAAACCTTGATGGACTACCTGGGCTTTTATCTGCTTCAATCACTGAAGTCAACTGGCCTTATTTAATTACCCACAATGCTCTTGGTCCATGTTCTCCTCTCTCTCTACCTCTTTCAGCATCTAGTAGGGCGGCTAATTGGGAAGCAGGGAAGATATGTGAGTTTCCTGAAGCAGAGCTCTGGTGCAAAGATCTACATCTCAACTCTGCCTTACACACAGGAGTTCCAGATCTGTCACATAGAGGGTGAGTCAGGTCCACCAGGAAGTCTTCTGAATGATTTTGGGGGAGTGAATTGATTCACATATGAAGTCAGATGAGCATTTATGCATTTTCAAAAACATATTTGAACCGAGAGATTTGTATCAGTGTTGTTTTGGACCACAACTAAACCCTGTGTTGCCTGTTATACCTAAGTTTGACCTTGTGTTTTCTTTCTGCTCAGGCACGCAGCAGCAGGTTGACAAAGCCCTTTCATTGATTGGAAAGAAGTTTAAAGACCTGGACTTGACCAACCTTTATGCACCTCCAGCGCCCCCACTCACTTTGCCATCACTCCCTATGACCTCCTGGGTAAGGATGGGCTCTCTAGCTGCTCTAAGCCACAATGTACCTTGAAGTGATTATAAACCAGTACAGTATATTGTTGCAATAGAAACACTACTTAGTGTTTTTTTAAGAACACATTTGCTTCCCAGTTGTCTTGAGATTAAGGATTGTCATTCAGCAGGTTTGCATATCTGTCCTCACGGATTAAAAACTTTTCATCTGCTCACTGATCATATTGTTGCCCTCTTGCGTTTTTTGTAAACGGGAGCACTGCCTCCGTCTGGAGACAACGGAGAGTGGTTTACAAATCCATGGACATTGATTGAAAATCTGAGGAACAGGTTTACACGTGCCTCATTTCCCAGATGATAGAAGTTCACTGCTCAAAAAAATTAAAGGAACACTTTGAAAACACATCAGGGTAATGTGTTAGGAACGAGAGGATGCCACATCGTTTGATGGAAATGAAAGTTATCAACCTACTTTCTACCCCCATGCTTGTATGCATGCTTGACAACATCGGGGCAGGCAGGCTCCTGATGAGACGAGGGGTGGCGTCCTGGGGTATTTCCTCCCAGATCTGGACCAGGGCATCACTGAGCTCCTGGACAGTCTGAGGTGCAACCTAGCAGTGTCTGATGGACCGAGACATAATCACCCAGAGGTGTTCGATTGGATTTAGGTCAGGCGAGCAGGGTGTGGGGTGGGCAGTTAATGATATCAATTCCTTCATCCTCACGGAACTGCCTTCATACTCTCCCACATGAGGCCGAGCATTGTCGTGCACCAGGAGGAACCCAGGACCCACTGCACTAGGGTCTGACGATGGATCCAAGGATTTCATCCTGACACCTAATGGCAGTCAGGGTGCTGTTATCTAGCCTGTAGCGGTCTGTGCGTCCCTCCATGGATATGCCTCTCCAGACCATCACTGACCCAGCACCAAACCGGTCATGCTGAAAGATGTTACAGGCAGGAAAACGTTCTCCATGGCTTCTCCAGACCCTTGACTTGATGCTATACTCTGGTTAAAAAGTGATTTGGTTTGCCAGGAACAAATCCAAGTCCATTATTTTGACTTCTTAATTTCCAGAAGACTAGGCACAGTGTGTTGCGACATCTCATCGATAAAACACACTAAAGGGAAACCGTTTATCTGTTTATTTGCCTACCGACTGGGGATATGAAATCTGATCACAGGTCGTTACACTAGATGAATGCAGTCATTCTAATCCCAGGTGTGAACTTGTGTACTCAGATGCAACTGGAAACAATCTATCAAACTGTTTTGTTTAATAGCATAATGAGGTTGAAGCCTACAAGGTTTTCTGTGTTTGGGGTTTGCATGTGTTGTACTGGTCATAAAAGTTGATTTCAGTTGTAAAGATCCTGTATATGAAGGGTTGTTTTTAATTGTTCCTCTCTTGTCGTTTGTCTTCTCAGCTTCTTCTACCCAGCGGTGTTACAGTTGAAGTGATTGTTGTGAATATAGTCTCAGCAGGACACATCTTCGTCCAGCAGCACACCCATCCCACTTACCACGCCCTAAGAAGCCTTGACCAGCAAATGTTCCTCTGCTACTCCCAGCCAGGCACCCCCGCCCTCCCCTCACCTGCTGAAGGTACCTTACTGACACAGTGGGGAGTCATATTCATTTTTTGCCTGGAATGGTTGTTCACAAGATTCTTGAAACATCTATCATGTCACCCTCCCTGAAAAGTGCAGAATGTCTGTTCATCAGACACGTGAAGCATCAACATCACACTGGACCATGATTGGTTCCAAACTAGTTCTTATGTCACAAATCATATTCAAAGGACGCAATCATTATTCTGTGCAGTGAAAAGGCAAATTAATGTTGTCAGCAACAGGCGTCCTCTTTCAGAAGTGTATCACTCATCAAATTAACTTATTATCCATAAAGGTCATGATTTATTTCCCTGGTAAAAAACTTTTCAAATTAATAATTTCACGTTTGTGATAGTGCCACAAGATCTGAATTTGTAAACAATATCTCAAGGAAATGAATATTGTCTGAAGATCAGATGATTCAGGGAGCAGAACCAAGAACGCCTGATAAATATCTTTTTACAGTTTGTTTCAAACAGCAGCCTGCTGGCAGAAATCCAACATAACAAATGTTTGAAAGGCTGAGCCAGTGAAGAATAAAGTTAATTATGCTAACATAATAAGTTAATGCATAGATGGAAAACCTGCGGTGTGGACACAACCGCAACTTTTCATTCTTGGGTGTTTTTTTTTTCCGGCAACAACACACCACCTGAAGTTTCAGAGCATGCCTTCTATCACATGGAGACATGTCTATCCCTGATATTATACACTAATAACAATTTCTATCTCTCTGTGTCTCTGTCGTGTAGTTGGTGTGATTTGTGCGGCTCCAGCAGTGGAAGGAGCCTGGTGGAGAGCTCAGGTCATCACCTTCTATAAAGAATCTAACGAAGTGGAGATCAGATATGTTGACTACGGCGGCTATGACAGAGTTAAGATTGACTCACTACGGCAAATAAGGTGAGTTTAAAATGTTTCACTATATAACTGTGGAATCTTAACTGTGGTAAGAGTTACTCGTAAACAACATGACTGTATAACACAGCGCTTTACATGGAGTTGAAAACAATCATAAAAGACAATACAGTTGAAAAAGATGATCACAAAATAAAAACAAAGGAGTGGAGAGAGAAGAAGTAAGTCGTTCTCTTACCGTGTCTTTAAATATTAAAGTAATTATGACCCGAACTTGTAAACATTTTGTTGTGGTTCAAGTTTAAGCTTCAACATCAAAGACACATGTGTCATATAAGATAACCTTTCTTGCACAAAGTGTAGTGATGCCGTATAGTGCTGTCGACACACTTTTATTATCTTCATGAGATTTTTAGGGTGATAACGAGACAAGGAAGTTAGTCTGAAAGAAAACTACACAAATACAGCAACATTTAAGATTTGACTTGGACAAAGAGGTTAGCTTCCCGGCTGTTTGTTAGCATTAGACAAACGAGTCTACAAGTGTATCACTGCCACCAAGTTGACTTGAGCTCCTACACTTCCATTCAATCACGTACTTGGGAGCAGCGGTCCAAATCTGATGAAACCCGACAGGAAAGAAATTCTCTGGTCCAGGAAAATAACTTTATTTATAGATCAAATCCAATTGTGACCTGTATTGTAACGGTTTGTCTTTTTTTCCAGGTCTGACTTTGTAACGTTACCGTTTCAAGGGGCAGAAGTATTGCTTGACAACATCGCCCCCCTTCCAGGTACACTATTGTTTGTGAAGCTGAAGGCTGACCATCTAACCCTGTTAATACCATCATAAACCATCATTTGAACTCATAAGGTTTCTTTAGAAAGCTGCTTTTCTGTTTCTTGTTTCTTTTTGTGACCTTTTGTGTACTTTCCCTTCATCAGGAGAGGATCGTTTCTCTCCAGAGTCTACAGCAGCATTGGAGGAGATGACCAGAGGAGTTGCGTTACTTGCACAAGTAAGCCCATTGTCATCATTAAACTCCTCCATACTGTCTCCAGTAAGTCTCCTGTCTCTAACAGACTTTGTGTTTAAAGGTCTCAAACTACGATAACAACACGGGCCTCCCACTAGTCCAGCTGTGGAACATGGTAGGAGATGAGGTAAGATCCATTTTCCTAATGGTTCCAAATGCCCTTTCTGAATGTTGCACATACTTGTGTAACCTGTTGGACACGGGGTGGGGGGGGGGGGTTGAGCAAATCAATGTGCTGTGCCCCTGCTTTTAATATGTCCATGGTGTCTGCCCCTCTAACAACAGAAACATGTAGACACACTGTGGACACCTTTTTTAAAAAGCAGCTCAAAACAATTTGTTTAGACTTGCGTTTGAATCATTGATATTTTTGTCCATTTCTGCTTTTATTGTGTTGTATGTATCTGTACACTTTATTACTGCTGTGAAGCCCTTTGTGACCTCTGGTCTTGATTTATAAATAAGGTTATTAACCTACTTTCTAATCTACTCTTACTCTAATGTTCCCTGTTTTTTCATTGCTGTTACTGTACTGTCAAGGAGTCAACACAGATATCACTTAGTGTCTGAAAGGACGTAATGTCTCCCATCCTGCAAGGGATTTTAATTAAAGATAATCTGCAGGAGGTTTGAGTACCATGGACTGACTTACTGGCACTTAAAAATGACATGGTAGATGTTACTAGGCTTAATCAGTGAAACAATATTTAATCTTAATAAAGAACAACATTACTCAGTTTTTCTGTTAATTAATTTATTACGTTATAACTGCATAATACTGAATATTGTTCTATATGATACAGGTGTTTCTACCATGTTTGTGTGTTTTGCTGCGCCTTCATTGTTTCAGACATCATTGGAATAAAGTGAATGTCTGTTCTTCTTCAGGTGATTTCAGTGAACCGCACGCTGGCGGAGAGGGGCCTGGGTGTTTGGGTTGATGGCTTTTGAATGGCTAACGTGCCGGCGTCCAGAACCCCTCACCTTATTACCTTATGATCAGCAGACAGGGACCCAGGTCACCCTGGGGGTCCCTGTCGAACAAGACACACCACTGGATACAAGTTGTTTTTTCTTTTTCTTTTTCTTTGTTTTTTCATTTTCTTTGTTTTTTCTTTTTCTATGATTTTTATTTTGCCCTCTTTTTGTCCACCATCCCTTTCAAAAGAAATGAAAAATGGTTTGCTGGCATATTGTCCGAGAACACAGCACTGCTTCAAATAAGACGACTCCCTCCCTCTTACAAGAAAAAGAAGAGGTACTTGTAAATTTAAAAAAATCTATATTGTAACTAAATAAAGGTTCAACCAATATTTTTTATTCCTCCCCAGTCCTTCATTACCTTTTGCACTGGGCCTTTGTGCACTAACTGGGTCCTCATACCTGTGCAAAAGGACCGATGTCAGACTATGTAGACACTTGTTAGCAGCTTCATTGACACCTCAGCTAGACTTATCGGCACGTCATTTCAAATTAAATCAGATTTTTCGGGCTTGTTGCCTCGATAGAATTTGGGAGGCATTAAGACTGTGTTAAGACCGGTGATGGACTCTGGAAGAGCATTGTGCAGCAAGGACATGAAAACAGGACATGGACTTGCCTTGGGCTTCCATCCTCAGCTGCTGCTGCTGCTGCTGCACCTCCAACTAGGACAGAGGTACAAGCTGGTTGCCCTGCCCTGACTTTTCTACAGCAACATGTTGGAGCTTCAAGTTCTCCAAGTGAAGTCCGGAGATTTACAAGTTGCATTTTGCTGACAGCATCTTACTTTAAATGACATTTTTTAATACCGACAGTAACTCAAAGAGCCCTTCTTGATATTGTAATAACACCTGTCCAGAGGTAGTCTCCTCGAAGACCAGAAGGCTGATTTGCTCTTTGCACTGGATTAAAACAGACGATTTTCTGAAATTCAGGACTTCCATCTTTAAAATGTTTTGACCGTACAAGATGGTCCGAGTGCAGTTTTAAATTATCTCCATCCAAAGGGAAGCGAAGCCTCTATTGGTCCTGCTCGACTAGTTTTCACTGACATAATAACTGTAACAATGTTTAATGTTGCGTCACATTACTGTGCCATTGGTGTCCCGTCATCTATGAACTGTTCTGAAGAAATATGGAATTTCTGAGCTGGGAAGCATCAACACACTTGTGATTGATTTTATTGGGAAAAGAGAGTTTCAGTATGTCGGATCGCTGCTCTGGATCTGACTCTTTGAGTGAACCACTAAATACTCCGATAGACCAGGTAAAGGAACACAACACAATGTTTAGATTGCACTTTTGCTGCTCAGTTTAGCAGCAACACTGCTGATCTAAACCTCAGTATGCATGATGAACCAGCTGAGAATCGCCTCTCTTCTATTCTTTGCTTTGTTCACTTGTTTATCTTAACTGTAATCAGTCTGTGGTGGTTTCAATCACCTGTAGCTGGTAGGTTGACATGCATGCAGTTGAAAGCAGGGCCCTCTACTTGGTTTGTGGATAATGAGTTAGCTTGGTTGGACCACCCTGGATGATCACTTTGTTTATCCAAAGCTGTTTTCAAAGCAACAATTCCTCAAACCCCGAACCTGAGAAATGTTTATGAACGCAATTAAGTTCTGATTTCAGATGGAGACATGAACGTGATTGAGAATCAAGTAATAGAATCATATGCCGACTATACTACTCCCAGTAACATCATCATCTTATCCTAAAATAATAGTACCATGTTGGAAATGTAACTTAAATCAATGAATTGAATGTAGAATTAAGAGTCAGTATGGCCTGGCACTAGTTTGGCTCTCAAAGCAGTGCCAGGTCATACGTTGAGTTATGTGCGGAGCTCTTTTGGTTCTGTTTACAACCCTGGTAGCAGCTTTCTGGATCAGCTGAACTCTGTCTTGTAAAGACCTGTGAACTGACCGTTGCAGTCAGTCTGCGTCCAGCTATACTTTGCTTAACGCACTGTCCTAGTGAGTCGATTGCACTATAATTGTTTGGTGAAATGGCTATATATATCTGCGTTGTGTGATAAGAATCTGAAGTTTTTGATATCCATTAAAGGGAGCATGCACAGAACAGAAGTCTCAGAGCAGATCCTCGTGTAACTCAACCCGTCGTTTTATTGATACAAGTAGTCCGTCATGACGGTTGGACTTGAACTAGTTGAGAGCCGAGTCGAGACTAACATGATGCTCCAGTC
>CAAKHC010002888.1:7884-23798 GCA_901007825.1 Macroramphosus scolopax | reverse complement strand
GGGGGGGGGGGTTCATGTAAGAACAATGTTACTGTTTATTTAGTTTATCCCCACTTAGTTTATCCCCACTTAGGTAACTTTCAATGACAGCATTCCTCCTGGTAAACATTCCCAGCTAACACTGTAAAACTACAAAGACATTAGTAGATTCTTATGTTCTGTTTGAGGTGGGGAAAAGCCTCGGGCTGAGGTGCTGCTCCAACATTCATGGCTGAATTTCTTTGCACTACATGTTTAAACATCAAAACAGAAAACCTGCTTATGCACATTGCTGAGAAATAAGATTTCTTTTTTAGCATTATAGCAGGGAGTTCAGGTTTCTGTACTCCCCAACCTAGTTTCTCCTGTACGTAGCATTTAAGAAATCAGACTGTAACCTGGTTACACAGGTGTATGAACATGCAGTTTCAGCTTTGTCGTCTTCTGCTGACATTGCTGCTCTGAAGGAATAAGGTAAATTTACATTTGTCGTACAACTTGCATTTTCAATCTGTGAACCCCCAGTGTTTGTGAATTGCTGCAGGTGTTGTGGGAGCTGTAAGGATGTTGAATTTCCACACATTTTGAACACATATCTTTACATATTATGTAAAGGTCAGAGATCCATCAGCATTGTTTACTCAATGTCGTAAAAATTGTGTTTGTACTTAAGAAACTTTTGTTAAGTACTCAATCAATGATCAGTTTGTGTCCAAAGATTATTTAAGGAATCAGATCTTCATCTCTTGCTTCAGCAAGCGCTTTGAGGATGTCTGTCGTTCCACCTTCCTCATACAGCGAACGAGTTGTTTGTCCTTGTGCCTCTGGAACTCACTGACCTGCTGCAGCCTGCGTTTGAGGTGAAATCTGAGAGTCACCAATTGGCTTGATTATGTCAATTAAAATACTATCACATTATTAATGTACGTAGTTAAAGCAGCAAGGTGACTCAGCAACGCTGCCAAAGAACGAGGAGGAAGAACATTCAAATCTAATAGTTATTTTAATATCTGATGTTAATGTAACAGGCTGCAGGCTGTATCAGCGTTTCATTCTGTGCTCTGCCTCTATAACTGCACAACACTGGGGGCGGCAAACACTGAATACCTGTCAGTGTGCTAAAGCCAGTTACATCATTACATACGATGGTAGTTTCAGCATGCGTTTAGTGATAATTTCATCTTAGTATTTGAATTTTGTTTGATTCTCTCAAGTCCTTCCAACAGCAGTTTGGTGCAAAATATCCCATTTGAGATCACAGATCTTGTGACTGCAAACTCCAGAGAGTCTGACTGACATCACTTTCATTCTCGTAATGACCCTTTGTGCCCTACCTGTGTGGGCATTGTCATTCCGGAGGAGACATCCCCAACCAGAGAAGAAGTGTTTCATCATAGGATATAGGTGAACACTCAGGACAGTGTGGTATTGATTTCTCTCCGAAGGGGACAGGTGGACCCAAATCATGCCAGCAAAATGTCTCCCACATTTTACAGAACTAGCTGATCTTCCCACTGCTGATGTCAAGCATACTGGTTGTTCTTGACTTGTCACCTGTCTGCATCTCTCACTGATCGCAGGGAACTCCCAATGTTGGTAGACATCACTTATATTGCACCTGAAGTCTAAGAATTTGATCCTCCTGAATCAAGCGATGGGCCAGTCCGGGCCTCGGACGTGTGAAACCTTTCCTTAAGCATCTGAGTCATCAAAGGAACTGATTCATTATTTATATTATTAAAACTCAAGGGGAAATCTAAAGCTTCAGAATAGATGAATACACGTCTTATATAAATGAAAATGTTGGTCCCTTGGCTTGTTTAAAGCCTGTTTTCCAGTGTCACATCAAATCAATGTTCCTGGCTGTGGTTTCCACTCTTCCTGGACTAATGGCCTCTGGTGATATGTCATTGGATGTCCTGGCTTGTTAGCACCAGTGACATGTAGATGCAGCTCATAGATTGTATGTAATGGCACTTACCTGATGCAGTGGATTGACCCGCCGTGGTCCTTTTTAGATAATGAACTTATCTCTTCTCATTGGAGGGACTTTCACAAGCACAGGCAATTTCATCAGTCACCCACACATACACTAATAGCCTTGAATCTCTTTTCATGTCTACTCTCTCTCTCTCTCTCTCTCCTTGTCATCGCTCTACAGTTTTTAATCTTGAAATTGGAGAGGCCGGCAGTGGTTCAGAGCATCACCTTCGGGAAATATGAGAAAACACACGTTTGCAACCTGAAGAAATTCAAAGTGTTTGGTGGGATGAGTGAAGAGAACATGACAGAGCTTCTGTCCAGGTGAGATGATTCAAGTCTACTCGTTGTGCATCTACAGTACTCTGATCATACGAGGTGGATCAGGTGTCATCCAGAGCTGAAGGTTTGAATCAGGATGTAGTTTTCAATAATGATTCACTGTATGAAGCTGCAACGTTCACACGTCGTAGAAGGGATGAATAGAGCAGCAATTTTCCCGTGACAATTGCTGCTCTATTCATCCCTTCTACTTCTACAGGCTGTCTTTGTTCATCTGTCTGTGATTAGAGACAGACCACTTTTATATTTTCAGCTGGAGCTGAAACTAATTTCTGATTAACCGTCTGAACTCCAAACCAAGGCGTGTTTGCTTAAAACATTTTTTCCAAAATCCCACAGTTCATCAGAGTCCAGAGCGTTCTGATGATCCATGAACGGATCCTATGGTAGATGGTTGGGATGATACAAAGACTAGCAGAAGTCTGGTTGTTGATGCCGCTGATTGCGTCGGACGTAGTTCGCTGTAGTTGATCCATGAAACAGAAACGGTTGGAAACATTTCAAAGTTCCAGTTGATCTGCCAGCTCTTGTGGTACCTGGTGTTTGTATATTTGACTTTCAATCGTTGACTCAGTCATTTGTTTGGGAACTAGAACACCTTCAATCAATGCAGGAAACATTCTCAGTAATCAGGAAATCACGTGTGGAGTTAATCATCTGGTTTCATTACGTCACCAGACAGTCAAGTTGAATTTAAAACTTCTAACCTGGCAATGTTGTTTGTTCCTTCTCTGCTAGTGGCCTTAAGAACGACTACAACAAGGAGACGTTCACATTAAAGCACAAGATTGATGAGCAGATGTTTCCCTGTCGGTTTGTCAAAATAGGTGAGAGCTGATGGTTTTGACAGCATGTTGTTGCTGTTGGTCGCAGAAATACATTTCTATTGTGACCGTATTTGCCCTTTAAGCTCTTCTCCTCTCCACCTTTTCCTGCTCGGTGCCTCAGTGCCTCTGATGTCGTGGGGTCCTAGTTTTAACTTCAGCATCTGGTACATTGAGCTGCACGGTATTGAAGATCCTGATGTGGTGCAGCCCTGCCTTAACTGGTACAGCAAGGTAGGTGCATGGAGCCGAGGTCCTTTCATGACACAAGTATCAATGGATACAATGACTCTGACAGTCTTTCTTTGGTCAAACCAGATTTAATTTGTTTCAATTGTAGTCTTTGTTCATGAAGTGTAAGTGAAAGGAAGGACTCATAGGTTCCCAGTTTCAGACCTAATCAGAGATGGTGGAAGCTGTACATCTTCACAACAGTCCATGTTGTGTTTCACTTTCCGAGCCTTTATTAAAACCAAATGATCGTTATACTAAAACCGCAAAAACAACCCTGAAATCGGTTATTTTAGACTTGAGGGATGAATCCTGCAGGCTGAGGAAACCTGGCTAACCAGCAGGACATGAGAGCTTGGCTGGGGTTGAGGAGTTCCAGCATGTTGTGGGGGAGTTAGAGGGGGGGGCAGTACGAAGTAAATTCATACAACTTTTTAAACGCCTCACCAGACTTCACAAGTGAATTGCTGAGATTTAAGAAAGTGGCAGCAGCTTTGATAAGATTCCTTTTAATGGTAGAACACATGTGGCCACGTCTGTAATCAGCTGGTCGTGTCCTTCAACAAAGCTGCACTGGAACAAATAGAACCAGAATAAATGTAGTATTGTTGAATAAGACAGCAGTACAAAGATCCTCATCAAATCCTTTCAGGTGTTAAAGGACTGATTGGATTACTTGTCTGTCTGGTGTCTTTGTGTCTGCCTGTGCAGTACAGAGAACAGGAAGCCATCCGCCTTTGCCTCAAGCACTTCCGACAGCATAACTACACGGAGGCCTTCGAGTCGCTGCAGAAGAAGACTCGGATAGCGCTTGAACACCCGATGCTCACCCACCTGCACGACCGCCTGGTGCTGCAGGGAGACTTCGACGCCTGCGAGGACCTTATAGACAAAGCAGTGAGAGGTATCTTCCTCGTCCAGACGAGTCATGAGTTAAACATTAGAGGTTAATGTCTTATGGATGTTTGTAATTCATATCTGTCCATGTTGGATCCGCCGTATTTAATCCTTGTCTCTCCTTGCTAGACGGTTTGTTTAACCAGTATATCAGCCAGCAGGAGTACAAGCCCAGGTGGAGTCAGATCATCCCGAAATGCAACAAAGGTACAGCAAGCGCCCAAGAAATCAACCGAGACGACATGAACAGTGAGACCATTTATTGAAGCGGGGAATTTCCCGATCCATTAGTCACGAATTTCAGTACAATGTGGAATCTTTGTGGCCGTGGAGCTAAAACAATGCCGCTCTCCTTTCTTGTTTGTTGTCTCCCGCCCTCGGCTCTGCACATCGGCCACCCATTCCACATGAACCTCTCACTCCACTGTTCTCTGCATCATCTTCCACCTCCCACACTCACACGCCGTCTTTGTACCCGCCTTCCTCTCCACTTCGCAGGTGACGGCGATGACAACCGGCCAGGAATGAGGGGAGGACATCAAATGGTCATTGACGTCCAGACTGGTGAGACCCACGCAGCCTTTGTTATGACTTGGCTGTTTAACCGGCACTGTGACTCACATCCTCCTACACAGACTCAGAACTCCAAACTGTAATACTATTAAATCAAATGACCCCCCCCCCCCACAGTCCCAACCCACCTCCAGCCGTACTTCTCTGGAACATCCTGACGCCACAGATTTTGTAAGAGAACATTAATTATTATTGAGAAGCAAAACTTGTGCTTTTAATCTGGCGATGTTGGTGTGGTAGTACTTCCCCCGCTGGCCATCTGAAAGACCACAGCCTGCAGTGTGTGTGTGCCTGCAGTGTGTGTGTGTGTGAGAGAGGGAGAGATGTGCAGCGGGACACCGCGGCTGCTGCACCTTGTGTTCGAGCCCGAGAGAAGTCAATCCATCCCTCTGGTGTGAGTCCCAGCAGGCACACACTGACCTCTGTTGTGGATACGGGAGTCTGATGTTCTTGCTGTGCGGGCAGATCCCAGACCTGCTCTGTCCCGATCCAGCACTCTGGTTCTCTTTGGGTTAGCTGGCGTCACTGATTCATCAGACCTTGATAATCTATCACGATGCTGTTTATCAACATCATCAGAACTGTGATGGGAGAACTTTATGGTCCAAATCATGAATGTGTAGCCCTCCTCTTCATCCATTCGTTTCCCTTTAGCCGTTCAAATGTCTGAATGTCTTTCATCTTGGTTTTTTTACATCTTGTTGCTGAGTACTTCCCAAATGTGTTAGGAGCGTATTGGAAATGCTGATGTTCAGGGAAGGGACCATAAAGTAGAATAAAGAGACAGAATGAATATTTGAACTGCAGTAAATGATCTCTGGAACAGGCCTGAGACAGTATGTATATGTATATACATATAGTACTGACTTTCCTTCCCGAGGACGCTCGCTGCCGCAGCTACAGAAGATATGAAGCCCATCAGCTCCTAACGGGAGTCTGCCAATAAGGAAAGAATGAATTTATTAATTGGTTGATCCATTAATCCTTTTACTGCCACTTGATCATATCCTTAGAATTAGTGTTATAATCTGCTGTGAAGTAGTGAAACAGGATTTACATTTAGTGTGATGAAGTCCTGAATTAAACCCTGCAGAGACTCTGGATCAACACGTTAGTTTGTTGTTGACGGAGGTTTCTGGTCCTCTCCTGTCTGATGTCTAACATCCTCATCAGCCCAGTCTGTGACCACGTCTCTGATGTTTTAGGACCTGCAGAGTTAAAGAAGTGGGATCAGGGGAGGAACTAGGTGATAAAACAAACCCGGTTCCTGTCACTCATTGATGACTGTGTGTGTCCTGCAGAGACTGTGTACCTGTTCGGGGGCTGGGACGGCACCCAGGACCTGGCTGACTTCTGGGCCTACAGTGTCCAGGAGAACCAGTGGGCCTGCATCTCCAGGGACACGGAGAAAGAGGTGAGAGGGTCAGAGGGCGTTTCCATGCAGCTGATTATTTAAAGCAAGATACAAGAACTTACTAAAGGCTTTTATTCTGACATTTAGTGTTGTGTTCTTCATCCTCTCTCCTGCCTGTTCTGTTATTCCTGCTTCAGCCTTGTTATGAAATGTTCACCAGAAGCTGCTTTACATGTGACACAGTGCTGCTCCCGTCTAATGAGAAATAAAACAGCAAGTTGTTTTGATTAATGTTTTAATTTAGGCTGAAGTGATGTTGATTTGTCGGAATGAGTTGTTGAGCTAGAACATGTTCAAATGTCTGTTTTTGCCTCTTTGAAGTCTTTTGTTTGCCTCATATTACAGCTGCTCTTCAGAAGTCTCTCAGCAGAGCTGCCCAGTTATCGACTGCTCTAATATGAATGTAAACACATGGCGATGTGTTCTAAAGCTGCATGTGTCTCCATCAGAACGGCCCCAGCGCCCGCTCCTGTCACAAGATGTGCATCGACTCCCAGCGGCGTCAGATCTACACGCTGGGCCGCTACCTGGACTCCAGCGTCAGGAACAGCAAGTCACTGAAGAGCGACTTCTACCGCTACGACGTGGACGTCAACACGTGGACGCTGCTCAGTGAGGACACGTCGGCTGATGGAGGGCCGAAGCTGGTGTTTGACCATCAGGTTCGTACGTCCCGACATCGTGTGTCTGAGTTGGGATCAGTCACTGATTAACATATATCTTGTGATGTCTGCTCTTCTGGCAGATGTGCATGGACTCTGAGAAGCACATGATCTACACATTTGGCGGTCGGATACTGACATGCAACGGCAGCGTGGAGGACAGTCGGACGTCGGAGCCCCAGTTCAGTGGCCTGTACGCCTACCACTGCCAGGCGGGGACGTGGAGCCTCCTGCGGGAAGACTCGTGTAACGCCGGGCCGGAGGACATCCAGTCCCGCATCGGACACTGCATGCTGTTCCACACTGTGAGTCCACCCTGCCTGGTTGGATGTTCATCATCATCTCTGTCTGTGTCTCTTCATGTCCTGGACCTCGCTCTCCTCTCTCAACAGAGAAACCGCTGTCTCTACGTGTTCGGGGGTCAGAGGTCAAAGACGTACCTCAATGATTTCTTCAGCTACGATGTGGATGGAGACCACGTGGAGATCATATCAGACGGCACCAAGAAGGACTCAGGCATGGGTAATACTTGGTTTGGATTTTGGGGTGACGTAAGCGCTGAGCGGTTCCTAGCACATGAGTAGCTTGTCACATGTGTACATGCAGAGCAGATGTATATGATACGCTGCACTTGTGATGTGATGAGTTTATCTACCAGACGGCAGCTGAGCGAATCAATGCACTGCATGCAGCTCTGATGTGAACCAGAAGATGTTTATTGTATTTGGTTACCTGGAGTGGAGGATCAACAGTTGGGAAACCAGGGAAAGTCCTACAAACACTAGTAGCAGAGTGATGTTGCTGCGCTCTGTCTGCTCGGATGTTTCACTCCACTGCTCGTATTAACTCCATGATCCCGTCCACACACCTGGCTGCTGCTGTCATACACGGACGATTGTTTGCACACGTGCCCGCCCTCGACACTCGCTGCTACATTTCCTGTTTTCTTCGTATTTCGCAGCGCTGCTGCGGCTGCGTTTAACGTCCTTCCTGCTTCTTTCCAGCTGACGAAGCATGATTTAGCACATTGCTGCCTCTCACTGGTGAAGTAGTTTGTTGGCTGCTTCCGTTGTGTCGGCCGCACCGTAGTTGAAGCTCGACCAGAGGAACTTCTTCCTCTACCATTTCTATTGTCAAGCTGTTTTCGTGTTTTTTCAAACATGGCCGACTCCGACTTTACAATCATTGACACGTATTCCTGATTCGGGTGTGTGTTGGCGTTCACTTGTACTTATTGGCATTCAGTTTGGTGTCCAACCCCGGAGTCTCATGGATGAGTGGTTCTGCCCCGCAGCTAAAGGGCTGCTTTGATTCGTGGTATGTTCGGGTTCTTTGCTTCTACCAGACGAGATGTGACACATGTTCTACTTATAAAGCTCAGCAGTATTAAGAGACTTACTGCCTCCACAGCCAGATTTTCGAGGCCCAGCCAGCCTCCTCCACCATGAGACCACCTCTGCCCCACCCTGCCGGAGCCGGGCGGGGAGAGGGAATCTGGTTGTAGTGACACTATTGGAGGGAGAAACTGACAAACTCAAATGGGTGTGTGAAGAACGGAGCGAGTAAGAACAGAATGTTTTTTGGCAGGAAGGAAGCAGCAAGCACAAACAGTTCTCTCTTTCTGTCTGTTAGATTAGTCTCCAGTCTGAGTGTGCTGTGGCTCGGCAGGGCTCCGCACTGCAGCAGCAGTATGTCATCCTGTGCCTGCCCGGAGAAAACCAGGATCTGTGCACGCACATCTGAATGAGCACGTGAATCTTTATCTCAAGTGCATCGCTGCAATCATTGTTCCTCCGGCTCCGTAAACCTTCACCTGCCTGCTTGCTTGGGGCTTTTCTTCTTGTCAGAATGTGTGTGGAGCCCCAAGAAGAAGAAGAAGACGAAGGGTCTCCCTGAACCACCACCATCGATTGGTTGTCACTGCTCAGGAGTTGTTACAGTTCAGTCGTTACGATGGTTAAAATGAATAATCTGCTGTGTGCTGGGGAGTCGGCAGCTGAGGGAGAGATACAACCTGACCCGGGATGCTGCTGTTCATGCTCTGAACTCTGATGGTATGGAACCATTTAGGTGCTTTGACAAGTCCGAATATATGTTAAAGGTGAACTCGACTAATTTAAAACGTCATCGTTCGCCAGCGTTTGTCAAGGTTTGTATAAAACCTCCAGAGGGAGCTGTGTGACCGAGGCTGCAGCAACCCGGCTGAAAACAAACATCTGTAAGTGAGGTTACCGGTTGTCCTGAGCTGCTGCTCAACTCTGCTAGCGGTTAGCAGTTAGCAACATCCAAACCACAAGCTGAGCCGTCTCCAAACAAGTTGCATTGTGGGTAATGCAGGCCAAGAAGAAACGGCTGCATCCGTATTGATATTTATTTATTTCAACTGTTAGAGGAGAAACTCTTCCTAATGTCCCCGCAGGTCAGCATGCGCAGCAGCAGGACCCTGCTGGACCCGGCTGATCCAGATCAGAGACTTGACTGGACAGCAGGTCTCTGGTCTGGTCTGTCTCCGTCCCTCCATCACACCGGCTCACTTTGTATGCTGTTCACTCTCCCTGCCGGCGCTTGTTGCCATGGCGTCTTGCTGCTATGTTATCAAGTAGTTTTCTTTGATAGCCTCTAGTACAACCGCTCACTGCTTCTTCTTTTTTCTTTTCATTTTGGAGAAACAAAAGTTCTGTCATTCATTAAGCTCACAGCTCTACGCGTCCTGGAGTTGTTATAACACTCCTGAATAACTTCCCAACATTCTCCTTTCTCTATCTCAAGGTACATGTTGAATGCTGAGTTGACCTCCCTGTGTTCTGCACTGCCCATTAATCCTTGCTGCTTGTTTGGCTCTGCAGTGCCGATGACGGGCTTCACCCAGAGAGCGACCATCGACCCCGAGCTCAACGAGATCCACGTCCTGTCGGGACTCAGCAAAGACAAGGACAAACGCGAGGAGAATGTCCGCAACTCCTTCTGGATCTACGACATCGCCCGCAACAACTGGTAGGAACGAGGATGGACCAACAACAATAATAATGATACTCTCCCTTTACTGTGATCATCAACGCAGTGACACGCTCACAGGAAATGCAATCGCGCACACACACACACACACACACACACACACACACACACACACACACACACACACACACACACACACCAGCTCTTTCTAGTCAAATCTTCACCACAAGTACAGAGAGAGCATGAAAACACACAGTCACACCAACATAGATGCAGCTTCTCCTGGCGACCCCTCGGCTCTCCACCAGGGAACTGTGTGTGTGTGTGTGTGTGTGTGTGTGTGTGTGTGTGTGTGTGTGTGTGTGTGTGTGTGTGTGTGTGTGTGTGTGTGTGCATGCGTGTTTGTTGTGTTTGAATCTTGCAGGGAAAGAACAGGCTGTCCTCACTGTTCCAGTACATTGATTTTAGTCGTTGTTCTCGGTGTCCAGTGAAATAAGGCAACGAGACACTTACAACATTATGTGGACGTGTGCTAGTTTCTCCCTACGTACTAATTGCATGAGCTCGGGGGTGTGTGTTTGTGGGAGGATGTGAGTTTGGTGGTAACAAAGAAGCTCATTAGCTTTTCCTTGAAGGCTTCAGCAGAAATCGAGTGTCTGTAATGTAAAATTGCTTGACCCATGTTTTTTCCTCGTCTGTGTGTGTGTGTGTCCCTGCACAGGTCTTGTGTATACAAGAATGATCAGGCAGTGAAAGACAACCCGAGCAAGGCTCTGCAGGAGGAGGAGCCGTGTCCACGCTTTGCACACCAGCTGGTCTACGATGAGATGCACAAGGTATCGCTCAGCTCCGGCTCACCAACCCACTGATTTCATAGCACACTACTCGTAACACACGATAGTGACACTGCAGACACTGTGTCAGGTGAACTCCTGCTCAGTTCTGTCAGATCACATCCACTCAGCTGTCTCTACCTCTTGGTCAGAGCCGTCTTTGTAAACGAACATTAGAACAACATCCAAACATCTTCAGGAACTCAGTCAACATGCAGAAACAACAACAAAACATACGAATTTGATCATGACGGCCTTTTAATACGCCAATTTAAACCAATGTTGCCAGAACAAATTAAAAACAACCCCATCGTGAACTATCAACGCAGGCATGGCGCTACCCTGGGGTTTGAGGGGGCCAGAGGGGGCTGAATAGATGGACGGGAGATAGCAACTTGTTAGCCACAGTGCAGTTCGTAGCTGCTAGCTGCTGCGCAGGAATCATTAGCTTCACTGTTAGCACAGCCACATTCCTGATGATTGATGATTTAACATCATTAATCCTGCAGCTGCAGTGCATCAATGTCCAATAATCTGTCACTGCAGTGACGACAGTGACAGTTTGTCACTTACAGTACGAGAAGTCAGAATCATTTTATTTTTCACACGTCGTGCAACATCCTGCAAGATCGATGTGCTCAACCATCCAAAGTAAGGATGGTTGAGTGTTCTGCATTAGTGTTCTCTTCTACACAATGACAAACTGAACATGCAATGATTGTGACTGTTTCAGGTGCACTACTTGTTTGGTGGGAACCCGGGGAAGTCCTGTTCCCCCAAGATGCGCCTTGATGACTTCTGGTCTCTCAAACTGTGTCGGCCCTCCAAGGAGTATTTACTTCGTCACTGCAGATACCTCATCAGGAAATACAGGTTTGTTGACACTGCACAACACTCATGTCTCCCCCAGTGGCCTTCAGACACGTGCTTTGTCCTTCAGTGACATGTCAGGCTGATGAGCTCTTGTTCTCTTGGAGTGTCCAGTTCACTTCCAAAGCATTCAAAACTGTCAGTTTATAAAACTCCCATAGAAACGGATCCCAACTGTTACCTTTGAATGTTTACAGATCAAAGCAGAAGATGTAGATCAAGAACAAAATGTAAAATAACAAACATCTTAGGGGGATTACTGTGCTCCTGCTGCCCTCTAGTGGTCAGTTGTTGTAGCTGCAGCACCACTGTGGTTCACTGTGTGATGATTAACATCAGTGGGTTGTGGTTGTCCAGGTTCGAGGAGAAGGCCCAGTCCGAGCCACTGAGCGCGCTGAGGTACCTGCAAGACGACCTGTCGCTCACTGTGGACCACACAGACCCAGAGGAGACCAAAGAGGTATCGGAGTTGTCATTTCTATGTCGTTTTCACTTTGCTGGGTCTGGAGAAGAGAAGGATTATACAAGTGACTGTGTGAAAGAACACAAAAGGGTTCAAGAGTGTAAGAATTTCATTAACCTGGCGGGATGTTTATGTTGTGGTTCAGTTCCAGCTCCTGCCCTCGGCTCTCTTCAAGTCCAGCTCTGAGTTCATCCCTCTGGGTAAGACCAACCTCTGCTCATAGAGCAAGATGAAGATGACTCTCCAGCCTTCGTATATTTCTTTAGATTTACACTCCTGCGTGACTCTTGGCAGCAGCTGTTCTAAAGTCCATCTGTGCCTTCTCACACTGGTCATGTATATTTCAAATGGTTTGCTGGGCCAGTTCTTCCTCCGTCAGGTCCTTCACCTCCTCTGCAGTGTTTGACTTCTCATTCACTCACAGGAACAAATACTGTCGCTGCATTCAGGCTTCACAGCTTCCAGTTGGCACTGATGTGGTGTGTAAAGCACCTGTTGTAGGTCAGCCATGTGACAAACATGGATGGAACCAGATGTCTTTGGTTTCAGCTGTAAATTAGGATTATGGTTGAATTTGGCCTGAAGCCGCGTCCGTACACGTATAATAATAATCACTGTCTCTTCTCCTCTGCCAGGTTTCTCAGACGTGGACCAGACGTACGCTCAGCGAACGCAGCTCTTCGACACACTCGTCAACTTCTTCCCAGACAGCATGACACCGCCGAAGGGCAACCTGGTGGACCTCATCACCCTCTAGCCCCTCCACCACACCGGACCCTCCTCCTCCATCACCTCCCTCACTGGACTGACTGAACACTCACACACACCTGATGGGACGGAGGAGAGAGACCAGTTATTTTTCTATTTGTGAACCCTGCTGGTGGGAGTCCAGCTGGAACGACCCTCCACAACCACACTGACCTCCTGCTGTCACAGGCTGCTCCACACACCACCAACACCGTGTGACCCGGACGAGAGGGAAACTCCACGACGACCTGAGGTGTGTGTGTGTTTATCCCGTTTTGATTTTCCTCCCCGATGAAGATTTCCTGGAGAACACGAACCCTCTAAACTGCCAAACATCGCTTGTTTTTCATCTTCGCTTGTTTTTTTCACTCAAAAGGCCAAAAAAATAGGACTTACAGGTTTGTTGTTTTCTTTGATTGGTGTTTGATTTATTCCACATTAGTTGAGCACATCCGGGTGCAGACACCCCGTCACCCCCCCCAGCTCCTCTTGTCCTTCAGTTCATGTCCAGGCTGATGTCTGTCCCATGCCAACATTAATGATTGTGATTGCTGTGCAAAATGCAAAAAATGCAACCATTTGTAGAAAGTTGTAAGAAAAGAGGGACGACTTCCAGTCTGTTAATATATACCTTAATACACATTTATATTGGGTTTGGTTTTCAGGAGATAACGATGCTCCAGTCCTCAGTAGAGATTAACTATAACTATAACTCGTAGTGGTTTGTGTACAGAACATGTAAATATGCTTCCAGGCCTTTTCTCAGATTGATGAAGGCGTGTCGACATCGCTGGTGTCCGTCTACGAACATGTCGGGGTCCACATGCAGGATGGCTTTACAATCATGACCTATTTGGAATAACTTCAAACAGCTGGTGCGAGTGTGTGTGTGTGTGTGTGTGTGTGTGTGTGTGTGTGTGTGTGTGTGTGTGTGTGTGTGTGTGTGTGTGTGTGTAAGACGTGCTGGTGCCAGTAACCAGTGTTCTATTAGAACCGGAGCCGTTGTAGCAGCCCGACCGTCTGTCCTGGTGTGATGACAGAATCTTCCTGCAGTGTGACAGATCTCCAGTCCCCCTTTTTAAATACACAACAGTGTGATAATTACAACAGCAGGAACGTGTTTAGCGTGTGTGTGTGTGTGTGTGTGCGTGTGTGCTTGTGTTCAGCTCAGATTCTAAACGGCCCCAGAACTCCCGTCCCTGCCTGCGTACGGTGGACACGCCCATCTCCACCTCCGTCAGTCGGGCTGCCCGGGCTGACGACTGTCCTGACCCGTGTTTCTGCATCCTTCACTTCCAATCGTGGAATGTCAACATTGTGTGGTTTCACTCCACCAGGCCTCTTCCCACAGAAAGCTGCATGG
Organism: Macroramphosus scolopax; assembly: GCA_901007825.1. Classification (NCBI taxonomy): domain Eukaryota; kingdom Metazoa; phylum Chordata; class Actinopteri; order Syngnathiformes; family Centriscidae; genus Macroramphosus; species Macroramphosus scolopax. Next base: position 9,665 of record CAAKHC010002888.1, on the reverse strand, counting down.
AATTATAAATCCAGGCGTCGTTCACTTGTACAACTATTGGTGAATTATAGAAGTCGTCCCAACTTTGTTGCCAGGCAACGCTCTGCTCCTCCCATCTATTAGTCAATTCAAACATCCACAGTCACACAAACATTTTGTACATAAATGTGCAGAGATTCAATTAATGGAGTTGTGGGTTGACAGAACACAGAACATGAGTCCCTTTTGTTGTCATTGGTTCTTTATTTAGGTCATTTTAAGGTTAATAGTTAGCAGGAGTTACTGCCTTTTGGAAAACAGCAGCATTAAAGGAAGGAGCTGTCTCAACGAGAAGCTATTTACATCCATCCTGACTCCAGGTTTCAGCTTCAGTTCAGTACCGTCTCGTTCAGGCGGAACAATAAAGACATCAGCATTGTCGATGTCCAGGTATTAAAATCAGACAAACACCTGCCTGCAAATCAGAATAGAGAGTCTTCAGTAACAGCTCTCTGCCAGCTCGGTGTCGGAGCCTGAACGTTTGTTCCTTCTTTTCTCCTGAATGTGAAACAGTTTGCAGAAATCTCCCAACAACGTGTGTTCATGAGCTCCTGAGTTCAAAGACGTCTGTTACACACAGACTCCTAAATATACGACATCTGTATGGCTTCAACTACGTTAACGCAATACGAGTGAACAGACACAGGTAGCACCGAGTGTGAGTGAGCTCCTGTCAGACGCCGCTAAGATCTTCCACAGGGAGGTCAAAGGTCAACGGCCTCTGGGAGTTGGAGGTTCTGTTCAAAGTGTTACCTCTGCTATCACCAAATCATTCTGGGCTCCTTCAGGGCTTCATGCAACCTCCCGGCCCGTGTTCTCTTATTCATTGTCTTCCATGACTCAGTCGGACGCCAGTTGGTTGATTTCAGCATCGAAAAGATCAAATCGAATCTTCATCGTTCAGTCACATTGAAGCAACTAATGATTCTCCATCGGTCGTTCATTCTGAACACCTGATGCATCAGAACACTCTGCCGATCCCTCACACACTCACTGCCACATGGTGTGTGTGTGCGATGTACACCTCAATGTTCATCTCTTCTAGTTTGGAGAACTTGAAGTAACCACTTCGGTCTGCAGCAGCAGTTACGTGATGCGTTCAATGCCAGTCGGTTCTGATTGACACGTCCCAGACAACCAAACAACAGGGACAAATTCTTCCATCATCTGATTGATTTAAAAGAAAAAAAGGTTTTAACCCATTTGCTTATTTGTGGAACTTCTTGAGTTTAAATTACAGCCGAGCTGAAAGGCTGAAAACAGGAAATGTCTCAGTCGTCAGGTAATCCGGCTGCAGGCACTTTCATAGCTCTTTAAGTCTTTGCTGGTTGCCTCGGCAACAGCAGCAATATCAGCAACATAAACACTGAGTTACTGCACCCGGCCAGCAAATACGTAGTACACAGTACTGGAACACCACAATGTGTCGTCACACTTCAGTTTACCAGACGTGACGTGTTTGATATGACATCATGTTTATCTTGTTGGTGGATCGACCACATGGATGTGTGAAGACGAGTGGACCTGGAAGTGCACCGTGCTTTGAGGCAGATTTTCATTGCAGGCCAAACGTTGTCACGTGATGCTCACACAGACTTACAGACTGAAGGAAGTCGTTAAATATCTGCTGGTTGTTTTTAGGTTCCTAAACTTTTCAGTTAAGCAGATTAAATAGTTCTTATTTGTTTTCACGTGTTAAAATTCACTTATTAACTTCTGTCTATGCAAGTGGGTGAGCTGGAGACTGGGGGGGGGGGGGGGTT
>CAAKHC010002887.1:118099-135403 GCA_901007825.1 Macroramphosus scolopax | reverse complement strand
GAAATAGAGTGACGCTCACTTACTTTGTCTCTCTAAGAAAAGGCACAGAGACAAACTGGAAGATGAAACCAGGAGAATCCGAAAAGTCAGAGGCAAGCAGGAGGATAGAAGAGAGAGAGAGAGAGAGAGAGAGAGAGAGAGAGAGAGAGAGAGAGAGAGAGAGAGAGAGAGAGAGAGAGACACACAGACGGCGAGACAGCGACTGGCAGCTTTTATTAGTTGTGTTCATGTTTTCTTCCAGCTCTCACCGTCCTGTCAGCTGCTGGAAGCTGCCCCACAGCCCTTTTTTTTTTCTCCTTCTTTTTCTTCCCTTTTCTTTGTTAAGTAGAAGAGTGTAAGATGTTGGAGGGCTTTGAACTGTGAGAGACAGAGAGAAAGGGGATCTTAAGATCAAGTCCTTTGATCGTGTGTTTTGGAAGTTTTTTGGTCTTTGTTCAAGAGATGAGTGAGTCAAAATAACTTGAGTGATCTGAAGTCATCTGAGTCCACAAAGGTAGCACACAGTGCTTTTGTCCTAACGCAACTCTGCCATTGAATCCCCTTTTGGATATAGATTAATGCATTCAAGCTTCGGGAGATCTTCCCTGAGTGAAAAGACAACAAAGAGATGGAGAATAATCCCTTATCAAATGATACATATACTGCGGGATTAATCACATTAGAATGGCAGATGAGCTTATCCGCCCTAAAGACCCCTCGGCTGCACAAAGCAAAACAATCTTGAGGCACTGTTGCTGCTAAATCATCACACATTAAGGCCTCCTTTGAGCAGTAGTAACATTTAAACATTATTTCATTATATTCTTTCAGCTTTAACTCCGATATGAGCACATTAAAACCAGACAACTCGCAGGAGTGGGATTTCTATAGCTCTGGGTAACGCAAAGTCTCTTTGATGTGAGCATCAGCACTGTACATGTTGAAGTCAAACATCGTCTAATGTGAGCCAGACACCCCTCTTTTATCAGCAGAACAGAATCTACCTACATCCTGTTCTCGTCCTCCAGCCAGCCCTGTGAAGATCGGGGGGAAAGGATGTTGAAGCCAAATACTAAATGATGGATTTACAACATAGAAACAGGGTTGCAAGACTTTTTAAAACTGTGAGGGAAGGTTGAGACGGGGCAACAGACCTCTGTTTGTTGGGTTCATATAGGTTGGAATCAAACTTTAAGGCAGCAGTGTTCTTCAATCGGAGGAAAAGCATTTGACTTTACATAATTATGGCCCTGCACCCTTCAGCTTCCCAAACCGAACTGGAGAGACGTTTAACAAGACGGCAGGGTTTGAACTCAAGCTCTGGCACGTCATTCAAAGCTTCTTTAAAGCGCCTTTATTCCAACACATGCATCCTTTGGTTTCTATTAATTTGTCAAATAGGCCATGTGCATAAGCCGTGCTGTGTATCCCAGTCCAGGAGTGTAACTTAGAGCTTCTCTGATCATTATCATCCTTTTATCGGGAAAGTTTCATCGGAAATTCAATCATATCAATGTCAGACCGGTTTAAAGTAACAAGCACATTACTGATTCTGATGGAGGTGATTCTGATTTAAGTCGTCACAAACATTGAAAAAGACATTGGAAAGTTCAGGACCTGCAGACGGACGGCCTGCAGGATCGAGGTTACCTTCTAGTATAGGCAAGCAGATCGCCTACAAGATGGCAAAGACATTCCTGTGTGAAATGGAATCGCATGACACACCTCAAGCTATCACACACACGTCCTCTAAGGTTATTTCAGCATTTAGCTGCTTACTAGCAGACACAAGGGCATGTTAAGTGGCAGTCAGAGACCAGACTGTAAACATAGCCGAGGCAAAGGAGGACAGGGGAAGTTGAGTTCAGCTGAGTACATACAGAGGCCGGCTGCAGGGTGCTGCTGCAGGGTGCTGCAGGGTGAGAAAAACAAGCCATAGTAATTCCTTATATTCACACAGTCTCTCAACAAATACAGGGTTGAGTATCTGAATATACATGCCATCTCACACAGGAGGAATACAAGTAGGAAGGAGGTGAGGGAAGAGCAATGAGGAGGTGAATGCAATGTTAATGTTATTAAAAACATTTCTCCGTTGTACTCTTTCCTGTAAACATACTGCACAGCAGGGCCCCAGGGAGGGTTACTTTCTCAGTAGTACCCACTGTCTCTTGCTTTCCAAGTAGTACTCGATGTCTCTCTCCCCCAGTGGCAGAAGAAGAGAACAAGAAGTAACTGTTAAGTAATAAAAGCCTTGTGACTTCAACTGTTATTGGGTCAATTTAAAATGTTATTGTTTACACAAATAATCGTCCAGTCAGCAGTTATGACATCAGTCTAACTCTGCAGGTTAGTGTGTCAAGGCAAAGTACCGCTCCATTTTTAGAAAGTAACAAAACAAGTGTCCGAAACATCCGGGACAAACTCTTCTGACCCCATGAGGAGCAACGTGTGGCTCTATTGAGGAAAACATCACAACACACCTCTGATTCCCGACTGCTAGAATGTCTTCGCCGATCGTCCGACACCTCGGAGACGGGAGACAGCAGGAGATCGCGGTGAGTCAAGTCCTGCAAGTTGCTTTCACCAGCAGAAACGTGCATCATTGAAATGCATTGAGAACATTAAGTTTTGCACGTACAATACAGAAGATAATCATATCATCGCTGAACAATACAATCTCTTCACAGTACTAGTACGCCCCCCCTCTCCCACAGCCATCAGCTCACTAACCCCTCTGTGCTGTGTCTCTGGAGGACCTACTGTGTGGCAGCAGTCAGCGGTAAGGTTTCATAAACACAGACACACTTGGGGTGAAAGATTTCCACTTTACACATTCTGTCTCTTCCTAACATTTCCTGACACATGTGGCTAATTACCAGAAAAGTATGGAGGGATTCATGGATGGATGAGTTTAACTTTAAGATCTAACAGGGGTCATTTTTTAACCCACCACCCACCCCCCTGCCCCTTCATTGCTCATACAAGGCACAGCAGCTGCCCCAAGCACATAAAATCTTCATATCCACACTGGACAGGTAGTGCCACATGTGTGGAATTAAAAGCTTCTCGCAGGGGCCAGTCTCGGGTTACCAGCTGCACGCGACAGCTGCCTGACAAAGGATCTGGTTTCTGGTGGTTTTTGTACAGTTGGTGATAGATGTGCAGCAAAAAGCAGGGATTGTTAACCCCCTCCGCAGCCCGCCTGGTGAGTAAAGGACAGTTTGACTGTCAGGAACAGGAGGAGCATTATCCAACCTCTATGAACTCAGTCACTTTCTTTAGAGAGTAAAACATAAAGTATAATGATTTGGACATCATAGAAATTATGTTTAGTTCATGTAAAATATTATATATATATTAATTTAACTGATTAAAGTGACTTTAGTTTGATATTTCTACATTTTATCACTCTCTAATACATTACACCTCTCTCAAACAGATACAAATAATAATAAGGGAGTCCAGATTATACAGTATTAACTCTATGTAGGTGTACCTAATAAAATGACCAGTGAGTGTAAACAGAACAAACGCGTACAGCTTAATCTCATCTCTGCCACAAGACAGACAGTGTCTGTACAGACTGTTGGTGCCTGGCCTTTTCTTTAACAAGTAAGCTCTAAGACGCATGGAGAATAGGCTCTTGTCTAAGACTACTGTGCTGGCTGTGAGATAATGGCTGATTCTTATGGGGAGATGACAAGCTGTGAGGGTTTATGTAAGGAGCTCTCAGATGTGTGATGCTCTCACTGACTGCTGTACTGTATTACCTATCTGTGTAGCAAGGCCTATCTGCATTTACTGTTCCGGGAGATTGCAGATACTGGATATGATGTCATGTTTTACTGCTTCTCTCCATTCCCACTTGCGAAATGGATCTCATTCACGGAGGTTTATCTGTGTAGCAAAACAAAGGGCCGATACCTCCCTTGGCTACACTGGGATAGTTTCTTAGATAAAAAAGTGATAAACAATAATGTTTATATTGTGAAGTCATGTTTCACGAACGTAGTTAGAGAAACATGACATGATCCTTTAAGATCTGTGCAACAGGAAATTCCCTCTGTGTTACGAATTAAATGAGACGCTGGTTATCTAAATGTTTGTCATACATGAAAGTGCAGGTTGTGATTCACGTTATCAAATCGCCTTCCTGATGACTAAAAGTTTGCATTGGACACATATGCATTGGAGGAGATATTTAACTATAAGCCAGCTACATGAAACCAGTTTGCATAAACAAAATACTTTAATCAGGACTTACACAAAAAAGACATGTATGTTGTCACAATAGTTTAAAGTAAGAATATGTATGCATGCAACAAGCAGTGGAAGCGAGCAGCAGACACCTAATCGTTGCACACAGAATTTCTTTTCTAACAAGTGTTTCTTTTGAAGAAGTTATCATTGGATGATCCGACTGAGAATGAGTGGAATCTGTGGAATTCAGGGCCAATGTCCACCTCATGGGTTTTTTTGTGCTGACAGTGCCCATGACCTCATTTTCAGACTGCGTCTCTGAAGCACTTATTGTTACAAGGTTACAATTGTCGCATTGTCCAGTAAAACTGCAGTTCTTCATTGTTAAAGTCAAGTCAAGTCAAAAACCACTCACCTGACATGTTGACAGAGTATCAGTTTCTCATACAGAAGTGACGATAATGAGCTCACAATTACACAAGTTGAACTATTTTTAACTCTGAGTGCAGCGAGGAAGGAAAAAAGATGTTATGATGTTTCCATCAAATGTGTTTTCTGCACTGGCGGTCGTCTTTTTTTTACAAATCATTGACAGCACTCAACATTCTCTGCAGCAGAACTCCCACAGCCGTCTCCCTCTGCACTCACTTTGCATTTAGTCAAATTTAGTTAAATTATTTTTGATTCTCTCTGGAGGGCGCGGGCGGGACTTCTCACATCAAAACTGTAAACAATTGCGGTTGAGAATTGGATTATGCAATCAGACTCTCCTTTCTGAAAGTTGATCTATACCAATGTTAAACGCCGGAGAGTTGAGCAGCCTCATTACTGAAATTCATAGGATTTATATAGAAAATAGATGCTGCCAGTGCAACAGAATGCAGTCAGTGAACACAAGGCCTGACCCTTTTTCATGCAACCAAATTAGCATTTAAAGAAGAGGAACTCCTTGACTAAAGAATCCCTTTTAGTGGAATCCCTTGCAGGGATGAAGTTAATCTGCGTGAATCTTTGGCGTCAACACGGATGCAATTTGAGATCAGAGCTGCGATAGAGCTGTTTTTATAACGCTGGCCTTTGAAGGAATGACGAGCCAAATAGCCTGGCCAGCAGCTATCAAATTAACCCTCTTGTGAAATTGTTCAAAAGAAACTGGCAGACAGTTATGAAATAGTAGTAGAGGGGTACAAACACATCTCTGAAATAAACATGGTGAACTCGATGCCCCTAATTAGTGACTGAGCCATGCAGCTTTTCAAATAAGTAGCAAGCTAGCTTACTTGGAGAGCAATTACCTCCCATGAGCTAACAATCCCAGCTCGCTAGCATGCTAGCGGTTAGCTTGTCAGCTACTGCAGTATTCCAAAGTCTTTGGAATTTCACCACATACATTAACTGAGTAAGGGATTAAATACATTTCAATAGCGTGAAGTCATTTAGCTCTTCTTAATTTATTATTTGCATTATTCACGAGGCATCACAACACAATGATTCAAATTGGTCCGATCCTAAACAGCCTCACTTCAGTATGACGTTTTTTTTACCACCTGCATTCTGCCAATCACAGGCAGCGTAGGGCGGGTCTTTGCGGAATGTGGGTGGAGTCATCGGGTCAGAGTTCACGGCCGCGCCTGTGCTAGAACTCCCAGCAGCTAGTAGCCTTGACATGGATCAAACAGACACAACATCAAGAAGGGCTCTCTACAATAGCCAAACCTGCAACTGAAACCGGAATATATTTCTTGAAATTTGTATACAAGTATTAGAAGTATGACAATTTCTGATAAATTCATAAAAATGCTAAAAAAAACAAAAAAAAAACACCTTTCTTTCCTGCTTTGTTAAAGAGAGTGGAACAGTAATCCCCATCTCCAGAGTCTGCCTCATCATCTGGATCTTCCTTCAGATTTATTGGGTTCTTTCCTTGGCTCATGATCCAGCCCTCCAGACACACAGATGGACAGACAGACAGCAGTGGAAAAAAATAACTTCCTGTTTGGAAAGAATTAAACTGCTGCAACACTATGACATATTGATTTTGTAACCTTTTGTTACGAATCTTGTTGCAATAGTTTAAAAGCTTGTCTGACCTTAACAAATAACCTTTGTTGTAATGAACATTTTCTTTGTGGACAGTTAAGATTTGCATTTGAGTTATAATAACTCAATCAGTGTGTGCTCACTTCTGTATCCTCATTTCTAATAATCACGTTACGATCCTGTGACTAAAACACTGTGTGACACTAGCACTAGTACAGATGAGTCATAAAGTCAGCTCACTGACTCAGCAGCTTCATGTTGCACAGAAATATCTGTCTAACGATAGCTCACATGCCAGAGTGCAGTAATACTGCACCGTATGGACGGAAGACCTTGTTTCAGCTGTCCATCGTACGGCGAAAAGAGTTAGGCTTATGACTATAATTTGAGGCAGCACAGTCACAAGACAGTCTTGTGGTGGGCTCTGAAACCCTCAGGATGTTCGACCTTGGTTAGGGTTGGCTTCTTATTTGAGGGAGATAGTCAGTACTTATGTGCATGCATGCATGGGTCGATGCATAAGTGCAACCCATAACACATAAAAGCATTTTACTCATCCATATTAGTTGCTTCCATCAGTTAAAGTACCCTGCTTTAATGTACTGTAATGTACTGATTTACACCTGGATAGTCCTGCAGCTCTGATGAGTACATTACTGTCGAACACATTTGCTCTTGTAGCCTGTTTGCTGCTGGAAATGTGCTGTTTGACTCTGTGATCCAGAGTTGTGTAACTTGATGGAGGCACAGGGACAGATCATGCTTTTTGTTTGGCAGGGTGCTAAGTCTCTGTCTGTGCATGCTCGCGTATAGATGCACAAACAGGAAATCTGAACCGTCACATGACATTGGCACCGGGCAGCACTGCTCCAGAGTTGCACGAAACAACTTTCTCACATGACCTGGAGGATTGAAGAAAGGAGAAATATTTTTCTCAGCCCGATATTCAGGAGTTTGGATGGTATCATTATCCAATACAAGAAACACCCATAAGCTCAACATGATTTCTTTGGAAATACATTTGGCTGCTAGAATCAGGGTGTTCCCAGCAGCGAGGCAAAACTAAAAGTGCTTTGACTCTGACTGTGTCGCAGAAAATACCCCACTATGTGCTGAAAAATCCCCTGCTGATGAATACCTGCAGCAGCTGTACACAGACTGAGCTGTGCTCAGTTTAACGGCCAATCCTTAACCCCTTCATTCTGCATGCATATACTGTTTATCTAATGTGAGTTATTTGCGGCTTAATTGTTCCACATTTCTCACTTTAAACATTGAAATCAAACGAGTAATATGCTTTCTTGGCTGTGTTTGATGTTTATCTTATTTTCAACGAGACTTTTCTTGTTGAAAAAGGATTAAAAGGTTATATTTGTGCACCAAAATCCAGTTGGCTGCTCTCAGAAGTAAAACAAATTGATCCATCATAAGAACTATTTGGTATTTTTGACGAATGGAGTAGAGGCTCTCTAATCCATGGATAGACACATCTGATATGCTGGTTTTCGGGGGCTTTTCTATACTTGACTAAGTCCCTCTTTAGATTACAATAATTCTTTTTGTATAGGCAGTTTGGGGGCTTTTTTATGTTACATTTTGTAAGACATGAAGAGCTAACATACATGTTTTTCCCATTAACATACAAAGCAGGAAACACTGCCTGGAATAAATGACTGTAATGTAAAGTCTATAATGTTCAAGATAAAGCCTGTTTTCCATTTCATGTACCCCTCCATCAGTTTGTTTGTTTGCATGGTTGTGTGTGTAACGTGCTTGCATTGGGCCTGGATTGCTGATCTTGAACGATTGAGGGCCAACAACGTTCAAAATGAAAGACAAACAAAAGCCAGTTTGTGCAACACAGGACTTTTACGTGTACCGCTATCGATCAGCACCTGGCTACAAAACCTGCGTATGCATTGCTTTTCTATATTACAAATTATGCAGTAGGCCTGGAAACAGAATGTAGGGCAAAAGTATCCATCTTAGAGCAAATACACCTGAAAAATCCAGGGCAACAATTGTCCCTGTCTTGTCAAATGGGGAGAAATCAGTGAAAATAGAGCAGCACCCATGTGACAACTAGTTTCAGACTGTAGTTTGGTTTTCTTGGTGTAACCTCATCAGTGGGTTAAACTTATTATATAGATCTCAGGAAATTAATCTAAATCTTGCTCACAATATTTGATATGGATATCTATGAGACTGCAAAGATGTGCATGGCTCAGGTTTGCACGAGTGTTTGTTTTCTGATTGAGGGAGTTTTAGCAAATGCAAAATTTGGTCGAGTCATTCACAAATCAGAAGTCAGCAGTGGGACATGACCCACAGTGATAAGTCTATTGTCAGATATATGTTGATTCATTAACACATGCTTATGCTGGTTTGCCACATGATCAGCTCGTGTACTGCACAGAGTCTGTCCTCCTGTTGTTCTCCAGTTATGGAAAGAAAATACGAAAGTAGGGGTGATGCAAATCCTCCTCGGCAAACAAACGGGAGCACGCAACGAGAACATGTGAAATTCCAGTGACTCACCGGCAGCCGGAATGCTGAGTCTATTTTAAACCCTTGGCTGTGAAATAGGCAATATGTTGCTTCTTGATATTTCCTGTGATTCAGAAGCAAACAAATGTCTTCAAGATAATAATAGCTTGCCTTGTGCAGTAATGTATTGGAGATAAATACACCTTTTGCATTACTAAAAGACGGGTTGAGGATTAAAAAAAAGAAAGTTACAGCAGAAACAAGTTACAAGTTACTCATGCAGAAAGTAACCTGAGTTGTACCTGCCACACTTTATCCCACCCTGAACCTCCCACTACCCTCCTCTTGTCCTTCCTTGTGACCACTGCCCACTTAATGCTGCCTCATCCTGCTGTCATACAACTGACCCACACAACCATCGACCACCAGACAGCGCAGCCTCTCAGTACCATGACCATCATCAGTCCCCAGCAACCTGAATAACATGACTCTCATATGCTGTCATTGGTCTTGTGGTCTCACATGACGGCATTTTCTGTGGTTAAGTTAAATGGTATTATTCAGATATGTGTCACTCTTATAACCTTCCTTCACACTCCTTTTGTGTACTGCGGAGGATTAAGATGGAGGGGGAGTGCAGGGAGGAGGAGGAGGAGGAGGAGGAATTGTCAGGACTATCAAACCTTGAAATTCAAACAAACTCTGGGAATATTAATTATCATACATATGGGGGGGCTCCTCTCTCCCTCTCCTATCCCCTATTACGAACAATGAACAAGGCCCACTCCACTCTCTGGACTCGCTCCAAACAGCCTTGTAACTAGAACAGTCGTCAGCACAGGGTATTCATTCTCTGACGTATTGAAAGGCCCATAACTGGGCAGCCGAAGCTGGTCAAAGTTTACTCTGTTCCACTGTTAGTCAAGGCCTGCACCAGCTGATTATTCCGAGGACTCACCTCTGTGGGGCTCACAGAGTCCAGCAGAGTGGGTTTGATCAAATCACAAACAAACTCATGCATCACTACCAGTAATGCACAAACACATACACAGGAACATGCACGCAGAGGGCGAGTAGCCGCCCCCGGCCTCCAGTGGGGGTGTTCCTTCAACAGATGTGTTTGATGTTCTCTGTTGCCCTTTGTTGCATCAGCACAGGGCCGTCTTTGTGTGCCTGGCGCAGTGTGCTGCACAGTACCAGTAAAAGTCTGGACTGTTGGATCAGCAGTGTTTCTCATCTGCAGCCTCTGTACTATAGTAGTATAGTTTAGAGAGAGTAGAGTAATCTGGGTCATATGAGGAGATTACGGTACGCAGAGTTCAGGACAGAACCACTGTGTTTATTTCACAATACGCTGCACAAAGTCACATGCACGTGTGGTTTGCATGTGTATTTAGTGTTAATAAAAAAAATGAAGTACACATCTGAGCGGTATACAATGTGCAAAATATTTTCTATGAGTAAAGTAAACTCTTTTTCCTGAAGCTTAAAAATTAAGCTTTGAAAACTTTTGATATGCTGCCTATCTGTTTTTCCTACTTCCTGTCTTGATGCCAAGCTAAGCTGAACAAAAGGTTGGCAGCAGCTTCACAATTACTGGACAGACATCTGAACTATTGATCTCATCCACCAACTCCGAGCAAGAGGCCAATTTTATATCTGCTCATGTCTTTATACTTTATAACATTCTGAAAGGTAGTGATGCTGTTTGACACTAAGCCCTAATTAAAGGGACCTTTCATGCTCATTTCTAGCCTGATATTTGTATTATCGGACTCCACTAGAGTAGGTTTAATAATTTAATCTGTGTTGAAAAAAAATCCTTTTTAATTGTGTACTGGCCCTTTACTGGGTCTTTATTAATCCTCTAAATTCATCCATCTGTCTGAAACCAGATGTTTTGGCTCTTGTCTGCTTTAAGGCCCGCCTCCCTAAAAACCCCTTCTGATTGGCCAGCATCTGGAAGCCTGTTGAGGGGCAGACTCCCTGTACCTCAGCATTTATTGAAAATCCATATTTTAAACTTTCTTAAATATAAACATCGTAACAAAATATACATGTAAGAGCAAACATATGGCTAAACATAATAAACCGGCTTTAAGCCAATTATTTCATCGTTGCTGTTCAAATGATTTATACCATAGTTTAAGCAATTAAGTTATAATAAATAATTGTCTACCTCTGACATAGTAAGAATCCATTTATTAATGGTTACACATAATACAGGAAGTATGTTTAGAGAACAATTGGCACAAGCCTGCTTCGGAGTGTAAACATCACACATGGTTATTAATTGTATTTGTGTTTGTAAACACTCTGAACTTGGTTATAATCCTCCTACGCTGCTCTGCATAGTCAAGCAATCCCTTAATCAATTCAGCCCCCGAAAGGGCACGGCGCAACAATGAGGACGTCAACACCACCGTCGCCACATCAAAGGCCAAATGTTAGAATGCAGTACGTCCCTGAAAACAAAAAAACAGAGCAGCTCATCCAGATACACATGTTTACATATTGACACACAGGCAATCTCAGAGGATCAGTGCACTCTGAAATCCCCCTGGGATGTTTGTCACAGCGAGAGCCGGCGGCTGACCGGCCCCCTGAGGATTTAAGTGTGTGTTTATGCATATGTTCATGTATAGTTTACCAAAACTATGCTGGAAGTTTTTCAATGCATAAATATGGTTGAGGAGATCAAAAAATTTGGATGCTGGTTGCAACTTTTTTTTCTCTTCCTTTTGCATTCACTTTCAATGTTCTTTTCTTTGTTCTAACTATTCTTACTTATGGCTCCTCTTCCTCTTTCATCTCTCTATCCGTCTATACATCCCAGAACCAAGAATATGTCAGTGATATACAGCATAAGGAATTTAAGCATTTCCTAATCTGACATTGAGGGATTACGCTCTCTACTGTCAGAGGGGGAACCACCGTTTATAAATAGGGAAGAGATGTATCATGTCAAGGCAAACATTTTCTTTGCAGACGGCTAAGTGAGGAATCACACAAAGTGGAACTAACGTCTTTACATCGGAGAGATGTTGTTGTAACTCCCGGCTTTTCTTTTGTCCACCTCAGAAACGAGGTTGTCTTCTAATACCCCATTGTTTTTCAAATTGTAATCTCTCGCCGAAACCACAGAGCAGCAGATAATGAATGTATGGAGATTAACACGCAGTGGCTTAACGATGCCCGCTGACTATAATTGAGCGAAACTCGCAAAGAAAAAACTGTGCCTAAGTTTGCATCCGCACACAATCTGCTGTCCTTTTCTGCAGCGTCTGCGCTATTTAAATAACCAGACCGCCTGTGTCTGATGTGCGCCTGATCACGGGCTTCAAAAAACGTTTGAAATCTTCAATCATGCCAATGACAAAAAGCCCAAAACAAGTTCCATTGAAGTTCAGAGGGACTGTACTCCACCTTGGTGAAGCGCTGATCTAATAGGCTTTTTTGGGTGGTTTTGATGTTCAGCAGCAGGTTTTCCCAACATCACACACTTGTGCCTTGCAGCTGTTGCTGTAAGCATTTAGCACACACCAAAAGAGAAGGCCCCACGGGTATTCCGTTAATGCGCCCGCTCTCTCTTTCTGGGCATATGTACGGCTTAAAATGAATGGAATCAGTGGTATGCATCCTCAACCCAGAAGTCTGACGTCTGCAGTTTAGCATGACATTCCCCCGTGGAACCTCCTCGATAGCAGCGGATGGGAGAGGCAGCTTCTACTGAACAGGACGTAACAAGCGTTTCAAGGCACATAACTGGCGGATTTTTTAGATTCACATTAAAAGATTTTTGTTTAAATTGATGCCAGCTATGTAATGAATCTGGGAGAGAGTGGCAGGACAGAAAGTGTTGAGAGGAGAGCTGGGTGTGCTGTCATTAATAATGCAGAGGAGACGAGGCTTAGACTGCAATTTCAGCACTTACCACTCGCAAGTGATTGAATTACAGTAATTCCAGCTCCGCAGCTCTTATTCAACTATGTTTTTTTTTTGGTAATAGCAGAGGAATCCCTTTTACGGTAAATCTGCTTAACTATGAAGGGTCAAGCATTTCTGTGTATTACAGGCTCAGAGTGTCGGTAGTCCGTCATATTGTCAGTGTGTGTCCCGTGTGTGTGCCCGTGCTCACAGTAATCAGCTGCGTAACAGCTTGCCCTGCATCGCAGATGAGGCAGTTATGTAGCCGGCCCCTCTGGGTGTCTTCAGGGTGTCGTGTTAGAATAACACTGACCGGGCAATTAATCACAGAACTAACCATCTGATAAGTAGCTCATTATCTTTGTTTACACACACCCTGGAGGATGAGTGAATGCGAGAGTGTGTGTGTGAGCATATTGTGATGTAGGATTTAGAAGCAGGTACGGAGGGGAGGTCGCTCAGCCTCCTCTAAATTGATTGATTTGATTTGTCTCTAATCATGTGAGAAGAAAGAGCATTTATAAAGACACTTGTGTAACCTCTGGTTTCTGATAAGGGCAGCTACTTAAGTAAACCTCACTCCCCCGACCCTCCTCCCCCGTTTGGAGAGGTGCCGCTTGCAAATGCTGGTACCCATGTTTTAGTTGCTTTGCAAGCAGGTCTGTCTCCTAATGAGTTTAGGTCCGGTGCAGGACTGTGCTTGTTTTCACAACACATGCACACCAATGCTGGTCAGCCTGTGTGTCATCTGGCCACGTGTCATACAGAATAATATAGTGTGAGTGCATTTAAGTTATCGCTCATTTAACGCCCAGACAGTTCGACAGAAGAGCTCCGCTCGTTAGATAAATCACCCGTTTTTCACGTTACTTCGTCACTGACACGAGGTGAAGATGCGTCGAGCGCCTCACGAGCACGCCGCTGTCACCGCCTGAAAATAATGTGTGTGAAATTCCTTTCTTATAAGGCCGACACTGTGTGTGCACTAAATGGAGTTGTGGCCTTTAAGTGAAGTGTCTAGACAGAACTTAGACATGCAAAGTTTGCAGCCCGTCAGACGACCAGTCGATGTTATTCACAGACGGTCACGCGTTTTAGACACAGAAGAGCTGCAGACTTGACAATTGAATTATTTCTGCAGCAGATTAACAGTTAAGCTGAGGAGGCTTTTCTTTTGCTTATTTGCATTAACAAAGTGGGAGCCGTCCTCCCTTTTGTCATCCCACCGCAGGAGTTCCACACAAGCCTTTTATTCTCAGACCCTCCATCTTCTTTCGTTACACCCACTTCCTGTGTTTATGTGGGCGGGTGCTTCGTGATCATTGTTGGAAGAAGGTGTCTCCTCCGTTGCACTACGGACTGAACGGGCGGGGTTGAGGAAGTTAAAGGTAGTGATGCACACAGATGTGACGTGCCTGCGATCCCTGACGAGATCCTCCAGGCTTTTCTGTCAATAAAAACATTTAAGAATCATACCTGGAGAACAATGGCTGCTAATTGCTCTGCAAACTTGTCAAAGGAGGAGGCTAATCATGTGTCCTGATTATCCACAACAGGCCAGCACACCTGTTGACGTATGACAGCTTTGTTCAGCTTGTGTCAGCCATCCGAACGTGGCCTTTTGTTCTGTTTACAACCCGTTACTGGTCATCATACTTGAGTGAAACATCTGTCAGCTTGTTTTACACTCCGGCAGCACAAAGGCAACCTTCACAGCATTTCCTGAAGACTAACGCGCAAATGTCAACACGCTCGCTCCGCCACACAAAGCATGTGATATATAAAGGGGCACCAAACTGCTCCAGCAGGTGGTTATCTCTCTTGTGTTGACCCCTGACCTGCACGTTCAGCTGCGGTCGGTCAGAGGGCCCGATACTGAACCAGGAGGAAGTGGTACGATTCAATTTCACTTATCAGCTGAAAAAACCGTTGCGCCCCTGGAAAAGTGTTGTTGTGAGGGTAGAAGTAACCATGGGTGTGTGTGTGTGTGTGTAGTGTGTGTGCATCCAAATTTGTGTTTGTGCACTTTCGTATTTTGGACTTTGTGTTTTTTTATTTCTATAAAAGACATACTTTGAAGACAAATTATCACGCTTAGCTCACAGTGCAAAGAAGACTGATAAGACAACATTCAACACAAATACTCACCAGCACATTTATTAGCTAAATTTGCCTTAATGAAGATTATATAGTTCAGATTTCATTTAATCTGTTTGAGGGTTGTCGATTTATGAGGTGTTCCTTAATTCATAAAAACGGCATGGACACAATATTAGGAACACCCTTCCAAAACCAATTCTATACAAATGAAGGGAGGCTATATTCGTATTGTCAACTTGTTACACTCTTCAGTTACTCCAAAATCAAAGTAACTTTCTCCTAAATTGCCAAAAGAGGCCGATGAGTCTGCCTGAATCTAAAGTCAATCTAGGTCGACACTGATGCAGAGCACTGCCAACACACTGGTTTTCCCGGGGGGTTTTCTTCTAAGAGTTGGAAAGTGAAACTAAGAGTGCCATTGGGAAGACATACCAAACATCCTGACAACGCCTGAGAATGCCGTGACTCTCGCCTGATTGGCTGTTAGTCGCGCTCTCCTGATGTGCCGTGTCTGCTGTTGTCATGTCGTGACGCCGGACGAATCAAACCACCTGCAAATCATCAGGCAGAGAATGTTTTACAGGTGTGTTGAATCATGGCAGGATAGATTTATAAAGGTGTGCCTAATATGTTGATAAGTGAGTGTAATAGACTGTGTTATGGCATTAATGGTATTATATAAGGAAAGTACAGTGATAACGTTTTTTCCTAGAAAACACTTAAGTTACTCTTTTTATTTTTTCATCTTTTATCTGTGGAACCTTGAAGAAAACTCAGTTTAACTTAAGAAAATGACACAAAAGCTGCTTATGTACAAACAGGAAACAGCAACCGACCAGACGAGACTATTCAGCTAATATCTGCAGCCTTGAGCTAAACTGTGGACCTGCAGTAAACATGGACGGATCACCAGGGTCGGTGTTTGTGCGGCTCTGCAAACACTATTTGTCAGACGTTTATCCATCACATGCATCTACAGTATGTGTTTAATGAGACAGTCGTGTCCCCCCCGACCCCTCCGCCCCCCCTTCCTCTGACTGTCCACTCTGCTGTGACAGATGCATGCAGACTTCTTTGCAGCTGCCCTCTCACCTGTTGGGTGAGAGTTAATGAGACGTGAGATGTCACCAGCCCGCTGGATAAGAAGGGGCCTTTCAGAGCGCAGCCACAATAATCGGTGTGGTTCTGGCAGTACATGGATGGTATACCACTTGACCCACTGACCTGCTTTTTACTGCTTGTACACAATATATTACTTCGAGGAATGTGTAATCCTTTGACAGCACCGTGATTACAGGACAGACACAGATGGATCTTGGCCATGTTTACCCTCCTTTGACTTTATGCACCACTTTACATAACATTAATAACAATTCAAGTTACTATAATCATTGATCATCTGTGCAGCATACGTTTATATATATACTGTATATACCATTGCAGTACAGCTGCAGAGGTTTTCTGCATGTTACATGGCAGCTAATGACAACCTTTGTTCTTCAAAACTACTGTCTATAGCCTGTGATCATTCACCCTGTGTTTGGGCTACACGACTGCGGCATGTGTGAGACACACGGAGGAAAACTGGAAGGGAGGGAAAGAAAAAAGGAAAAAGAAATGCAGGTATTTTTGGATTCTACAAACCAAGAGAAGAAAGAAGAGAAGAGGAAGGAGAAGAAAAACAGAGCGGAGGATGAAAAAGGGCAAGTCGGGACGATGTTTGATGTGGTCTGGATGGCGGGGTGCTGATGGCGCTGCACCCAGTGATCTCACACAGCTGTAATTCTGTTTAAAGTGAAGACCTATCATGAATAAGGTGTCCACTGATTCTCTTTAAATATAATGTATTCTGCCTTGTTTGATTGATTTACTGTCAGAAGCGTCTGAGGCAGCTTCTCTCTCTCAGCAGGTGCAGCACTGCAAAACTACAACAAACTGACACATGCTTTTACTTTAGCTAAGGAGATCTATGGTGGAGGGCCATGGAGCTTGCAGCTGGGGGCCTGTTACAGGAACTTCATGAAATTACTTAAAACTACTGTCTACAAGAAGGACTTCCCCTTACGGAGCTCTTCTTGCCCTTCCTCCCTTCACTTCTTCTAACTGTCTGCAAACATTAAAGAGACACATTCTTCAGATCTTCGCCTTGTCTTTACTGTTCACCTCAGACAGAGTTCACCCTGGTTGTTTTTTTTTCCTGCAAGAGAAAAAAAGAGTTTGTCCCTTTCTTCTTAAGAGACTTTGGTCCTGCATGGACACATCCAAACATTCTGTACAACAAACACTTTCTGGATAATAAGTTTAAATGAATAAATCAATGTAAGTAACATATATCAGGCATACCACCCCCCCCCCCCCCATTCACACACACACACACACACATGCACACACATTGTTTGCATGCACACTCTGTATACAAAGAGGCCTTGCAGTTGTTTTGTCAGTGGTCAGAAAGACAATGTTCCATGAACATCTGGAGGGTGCTAATCACTATGTGGGGCGTCACCTCTGAAATCCCCCTGAAACACGCACTAACCCCGAAATCCCCCCCCCCCCCCCCCCCCCCCC